>JARYHS010006518.1:6648666-6694361 GCA_031002005.1 Vandiemenella viatica
TCCCATATCAGTGAACTGTCTGTCTTGTACCTGTTGACACGAGGAGAGTAACTATCTAGTGCTGCGCGCGCAGCAAGACAGTACACTCGTCCCAGTCAACTCGCACCGTGTAAACGGGGCATTGGGAACTTGGGAACTGTTGTACCAAGGATATGATACAAACACAAGGTGACAGCAGGCACCCAATCTAACAGCAGCCACCAAAATACGAACCCTGAAGGGTTTTTCAAATAAGATCATCATGGTGATCACAGCCCGGTTTTATCCCGAAGGTGTAAATAAACAGAGCCACGAAAACCAACCCTTCCAAAACATATGAAAACAAATAGCAAAGCTACCGACATAGCGGGACTCTACACAAAGAAGCCGTTGAGGCACAGACACCTACAAACAAAACAAAAACAAATAAAACAAACAAACAAAAAAACAAAAAACAAACAAACAAAAACAAAACAAAAACAAACAAAACAAAACAAACACCACGACGAAGACGACGACGACGACAACCAAACAAATAAACATATAAGGTCGTTAAATTACAGTACAGTAATTGTATGAGGCCTGTCTTGATTTTTCTCATGCAGCCTGTTGTATGGAAGTTGACATTATTTAATTGTATTTCTTGGACTGTTTAAAAGGTTCTGTTTATATGGCGTTTCTGAACCCTCGTAAGGGCGCCCTTAATAAGCGATGGTGTGGGTATGGGAGGCAGGTGAGAATTCGTGCAAGGCGAGTGTTGCAGAACTGTTGTGCAGAGCTGTACCTCATCAATTAACTAGCGCAGTCCTTATCGATAGCATCGAGATAAGCTCCGCAAAGGGTTTGTATTTGTCTCAGCTACCGCCGACTACAATAGAGGGAGATTATTTATTTATCTTATTGATTGGCACAGTTCGATTCGCTTCAGTGTTAACGTAACAGGCATCAACATTCATCATTTTGACATCGATCACGCAAAACTAATTTTTCGTAATTTCTCCTTTCTCTCTTTCTAGTGATTAGCCATTTTCTTTCTCTACTCTTCTATCCAAACAATTTCTGTCTTCCAAGAATTACGAAAGACACGAAAGTTGTCTACTTTGGAGCGACTAGTGCTCAAACAGAGGTCAGCGGGGTTCCACAGAGAAAGGGCCACTCTGTTCTCCCTGCGCCGTTGAACTTAGAAGTACTTGCCTTTTGGCATCACCTACTTTTTTTTTTTTTTTTTTTTTTTTTTTACTATTTTCAATGTTCCCTTTTTCAGTTTGATATTTCATTTCTTATTGAGCCATCTGGTTTGAGCTTGTAATGTCCAGCCTCTGCTGTCATTGATTTTCCGTCACCTCTCCATTTGTGAGACATTTCATCCAGCCGTTTTGGAAGAAAGGGAAGGTTGGCAAATTCCTGCTGGCGTCATGTTGTCGGCGAGGTTGCTTTGTTTGACGCTGGTAGAGATGCCACTCCCGGAGGCGGGGGGTGAGAGTGGTCAAGTTGTCGGGGGCACTTGGGGGTAGAGATGGGCAAAACGCTTTTTTCCAGTAATACGTTATTCAGTTATTGCTTCTTTTTTCTAACCGCTTTTTTTAACCGTTAGAAATAACGTATAGTTATTTTGTTCCGAAGTATATCTGTGGAGATGCTACTAAAATCTCTGCTCAGAAACGCTCTTCTCTTGTTGAAAAAAGCCGGAAATGTCAAATAACCGGATGTGACGAAAATAGCGGTCACGCCCACAAATAATAGCGAAATAGCCCTGACGTCACGGAAAGCCGCTTATTAGCGTTATTTAGCGTTTAACGATACGTCACCAATAGCGGCTTTCAAATAAGCGGCTTCCATAGTAACTGTCAGAGACATTACATACGCCTACGACTTTTGTTTATGTATTTGTTTAATAAGTGGCAGTGATGCCTTGGTAAATTAATATAGAATTTTAACACGGCCAGCTTTAGCGGTTAGTGTATGACGTGATCAAACAGGAGGAAATGAAGTTTAAGTGATTTAGGGATGTACGATATATGAAAATAATCCGAAGTGGGCAGTTTTGATTACGTGTTAATATATTTTTCTGTTTGAAACTAAAGAACTTGTGGTAGGAGTTTCTATGAATATATGCAACAAATACAGCATTCCGCGTTGCGTTCTCGTAAAGAACAGAAAATTAACTTTGCTGAAAGTAAACAATTTTTTCAGTCTGGCTATTAATTCGCATTAAGTTGTGTGGCTATAGTTATATGTATAGCATACTTTACATATGTTGTAAATTTGTCCCAATAACAGACCAGCTGCAATTTAAATATGTTGTTCAGACGTACATAAAAGTAATTTGAAATGTAAATATGATTTGCTGTTTGAAACTAATTGACTTGTAGAAATACTAGTGCTTTTCGATGGTTTCTCCATCTGTTGGTTGCTATCGCAGTTAATAACAGTTAAAGGTATTAAAAAGCTGTTTACATAGGTGGTGTCCTCTAGTGATCGCAATCGAAGTTAATAACGCCTTCAAATGGCAAAGACGCTATAACACAGGTACACAGCTGTAACAAAAAGCATAATCAAGTGGTTTTCGATGGAAGGATGGATGCTCAAAACCAGTTTAATGGTCACTAAGTCGTAGAGAGATGATAAATTTTGGACCCTATCGCAAATAACACCTGCAAAGTAGTATTTAACGCGTCAGTAGTAGCGACATCTGTTGGTCGATATCGCAGTTAATAACGCTTAAAGGAATTAAAAAGCGGTTTACATAGGTGGTGTCCTCTAGTGATCGCTATCGAAGTTAATAACGCCTTCAACTGGCAAAGACGCTATAACACGGGTAAACAGCTATAACAAAAAGCATAATCACGTTGTTTACTATGGAAGGATGGATGCTGAAAACCCGTTTTATGGTAATTAAGTTGTAGAAATATGATAAATTTTGGATCCCATCGCAAATAATATCTGCAAAGTAGTATTTGACGTCGTCAGTAGTAGCGACATCTGTTGGTCGCTATCGCGATTAATAACGGTCAAACGTATTAAAAAGCGGTTTACGTAGGTACTTAGGTAGTGTCCTCTAGTGGTCGCTATCGTAGTTAATAACTATTATTTTGCGATGGTAGTGTTATCTAGTGGTATCTATTGCAATTAATAACGGTGAGAGAAGCAATAAGCGGTGACTGATGCACCCGTAGCGCTGTCAGAGGGAGGTGCTGACAGTTATTTGAATAACTCCAGTTATCGTTTTGGCCGTTACTTGCTAAACGGCGTTTTTAAAATAACGGTTATTTGTAGCCGTTTAGTTATTTGTGACCCATCTCTACTTGGGGGCTAGACCCCGTATAGTCCGCATGTGTTTGTGTACGCGGACTTTTCAAAGAAACGTGGAGGACGCGTTTTTGTCATGAAATCATTTGTCGTGCTGTTTTTCGTCATGTGCTGCCAAGAATGAACCCATCTCAGTTGGTGGATGGCATTGAAAGGTGTTTCATCATTGTGAAGGAAATATTGAGGTCACCGACAGCTTACTCCATAACGATAAGTGATAAAAATGCATATAAACATTTACCCAGTATTCGCCCAAACTGATGAAGTTTCGTGCTCTCCCTAGCCGGGAACAATTTGTTTATTGTCTGTCAGTTTCTGTTCTTTTTTCTTTGCTGGCTCAGTTCAATTTTTTGTGTAATCTTAAACAAACATGTATTTCTTTGTGATTTATTTTATAAATGTATTCTTTTAATTCCGCATTCGTGTTGTCCTTTTGTAATTAGAGGGTGTAATTTAAATTTAAGCCTGCTTTTTGCAATTAAAAATAAATATTAAAAGAACATTTTTTTAATAATTAAAATCTTGCTTCTCATGCACGTAAATGTTTTCTCGGCATAACGAGCCTAGACATTTCAAGCTTTTTTATTATATATAGTGAGTCCAGGAATGAAAGGATAATCCTGCAGCCGCAGCCGCATTTCCTACCATGTGACAAAATATTATTTCAGCAAAAGTTTCATTATTTTCTACACTTTGATTTTTTTATTTTTTTTTTCGAAACGTGTCACTTTTTTCAGTTTATTCCATGCCATTTCTACAAATTAAGACTTTTTGAACTTTTTTTAAAAAATTTACTCTCGGATATTTGATTCCTCTAAACAATGTTCTTTTCTTTCTTAAAACATTAAAAAAAAACTTTATAAAACCTTTTTTAAATCATTATCATGATATTTTTAGTACATGTTTAAAATGATGGTCTCTTTAGCAGATTGAACTTCCAAAAACAATAATTTTTTTTAAAAAAGTATAAAATACCTATACCACTTTAAGAATAAAATAACATTTTTTTTTTTTTTTTTTTTTTTTGCTGTCATCAGTCTTTCGACTGGTTTGATTTTGATGCAATCCTCCATCCTTCCCTATCCTGTGCTAACCTCTTCACTTCTACATACCCCTTACAACCCACGTCCTCAATTATCTGCTTCATATATTCTAATCTCTGTCTACCTCTACAGTTCTTACCTTCCACTGTTCCCTCCACTAACAAATTAACCAATCCAGCATGTCTCAAAATATGACCTACCAGCCTGTCTCTTCTTCCTGTAAGCTTCTTCCATAAACTCCTTTTCTCACCCATCATTTCCAAAACTCGTTCATTTCTTACTTTGTCTGTCCACCTAATTTCTGCATTCTTCTGTAGCACCACATTTCAAATGCTTCAAGTTTCTTTCGTTCCGGTATTCCTAAAGTCCAGTATAAAATACCTATACCACTTTAAGAATAAAAGAACATTGTTTTAGTCGACTCAAATATCTTTGAGTAAATTAAAAACAAACAGGTTTCTACGAGTCTTAATTTGTAGAAATGGCATGGAATGAACTAAACAAAGTCACAAGTTTAGATAAAATATTTAAAAAATCAGTATCTGGAGAATGGTGAGAGTTTTAGTAAAATTAAATTTTTTCATCAGTAAGACATGAAATCTATCTGCTGTTGCAAAATTATCCTTTCATACCTGGACACCCTATATATATATAAAATGTGCTCGTGTGTGTGTGTTTCACATTTGTTTACCAACTTAGAAGAAAAAAAAGGTAATGCAACGCATGTAAAATTGTACATATACAGGGTGTCCAGAAAAGGACTCCCTGATTTCAAAATTAAATATCTCGAAAACAAAGATCAATAGAGGAATGCAGTAAACGGTATGTTTATCGTGACAGCTGTAAGAAGTGTATACAGCAGTGTGAAATAATAGTTACAAAAGCTGCTAACAGGTGGCACTGTATGCTCATATCAGCATACATAAGTGAAATAATCGTATGAAAACAATCTTTGCAAACAATCACATCACAGTGTTTTCAAAATGTTCACCATTGGCACGTTTCAATGGTGGAACTGATCGCCCTGAGCTTATGGATCACTATTTAGGCATTACGTATGGCGATTACAGTTTCCACATAACTTTCGTTTGTTCTCCGTGGATTCTCTTTGTTTCTTCAATCCGCTTCATCCCCGGTAAAGTAGTGAGTTAATTCTTTGGCGGTACTTCCCATTTGTTAATTTTTTGCCTGTACGTTTGTTTGTCTATGATTGCTGATGAGTTTATGTGAGCTTTTTTCTAGGTTTCTTTTGATCTGCTGGACCCAGGGCATAGTTTTTAGCTGTTCTATGTACGTCACAATTTTATGAATGAGTCTTGTTGCTGGAAGTCTGTGGATATGTCCATAAAAGCTTAATCTTCGTTTCCTGATGTTTGACAATGTTTCTGTTGCTTTTCGAGATCCGCCATCTGGTTTTTCTGGGCCAGGAAACTTTCTTGTAATTTTGCGTTCTTTCAAAATGCTTTCTAGGTCATCTTTCCTGTGTAGTGTTAAAGTTTCGCTGGCGTACAGGGCTTCAAATTTGATAACTGTTGTAATGTCTGACTTTTGTAAATATGGACAAACATTTTTTTTATTGTATATTACATTTTCCCAGCATGCGCTGCAATGCCTTTTTTTTTCCTAAGTGAGTACACATGTGTAAAGTAGTCACATTTACATTTTTCTGTTTGCTTTGAAGTATACCTGAGTAAAGTTCCTTCAAAATCCGATAGAAACTGTAGCTTCGTATAAAGAACATTCACAAAAATTAATGGGGTAGGAAGGGAGAGAGGGGTAGGGTTTATGAAAATCAAATGTTGACAGTATTTTTTTCTGTTTATTTTAAAGTGCACGTCTGCAAAGTTCCATCGAAATCGTATAAAAAATATGTAGGTTCGTATAAAATTAAGTGTTGTAAAGGGGGAGAGGGGGCAAATTTTTTATTTTTGGTCAGAAACCTTCGCACATGTGCACACAATAACTGACCAAAATTTCGTTGCAATACGAAGAATGGTATAGCAACAAGACGAACATACATACATACAAACATTCATTTTTGTATGTAAGATTCTGTAGGTTCTACCGTAGGCTCGTCTAAGTTTTTGCATGCGAACTTTGTGTTATTTTCTCTCCTCCTGTAGGTTCGAGGATTTCTCCCAAATACTTGAAGTACGGAACTCAATATTTTGTGATAAGATTCTAAGTATGGAGTTTTGAGCAGATGAACTTGGATTTTTGGACAGATATTTGTAAGCCTACTCTTTCAGCGCATTCTTTGAGAGTTTTTATCTGTTTAATTGTTGTGGTCTCGTCATCCGCGAAGGCTAGGCAGGAGATTATATATATATATATATATATATACACTAGCTGACCCGGCAATGCTTCACTATTGCTGGACTTGAGTAGGCACATAGATTAAATAAAAAAATATTTACATATAAATTTTAAGCTGCTGTTTCATTCATTTTCAGTTGGAAAGGGTGAGAGGGGATGCGCTTTGGAAAACATATGCAGGCAGTATTTTTCTGTTTGTTTTAAACTATAAGTGTGCAAATTCCCATTGAACTCTGATGAAATATGTGGTTTTGTCTAAATTATGGGGAGGAGGGATGGTTTTTTTATTTTATTTTTTACAGGAACCTTCTCCGTCATCCCGTCGACAACTAACCAAAGCTTCAACGTAAACGGACGAACGGTTTGTGCCTGTTTTTCATACTAAATTGGTATATGTACACAATACAGACATATTTAAATATACAAAACCAATAAAAGACAGTGATTTTATTTTTGTGTTTGAAATTTAATTTAGGAACGTTTATTCAAGTGCTTTAGCATATACAGTATTTTTAGTCTTTCCATCTTTTGCAAGAACAAATAAATTTTCCGGCTGTCCCACTCGTGAGCATGCTACATATAATTGACCATGTGAGAAGCATAATTTTCCAGATTTAATCCGCAAACTTGAAGCGATTGACCTTGTGAATATTTGGAAACCATATGTTGGCAGTATTTTTCTGTTTGTTTTAAAGTACAAGTGTACAAATTCCTATATAAATCGGATAAAAAATGTGGTTTGTCTAAATTATGGTGTGAAAACGTAATGGGGATGGAAAGGGGGAGAGGGGATGAATATTCGGAAACCATACGTAGGCAGTATTTTTCTGTTTGTTTTAAAGTATAAGTGTACAAATTGTTATCTAAATCGGATAAAAAAATGTGGTTTGCCTAAATTATGGGGTAAAAACGTAATGGGGGTGGAAAGGGGGAGAGGGGACGAATATTCGGAAACCATACGTAGGCAGTATTTTTCTGTTTGTTTTAAAGTATAAGTGTACAAATTGTTATCTAAATCGGATAAAAAATGTGGTTTGCCTAAATTATGGGGTAAAAACGTAATGGGGGTGGAAAGGGGGAGAGGGGACGAATATTCGGAAACATTACGTAGGCAGTATTTTTCTGTTTGTTTTAAAGTATAAGTGTACAAATTGTTATCTAAATCGGATAAAAAATGTGGTATTGCCTAAATTATGGGGTGAAAAAATTATGGGGGTGGAAATGGGGCGAGGGGATTAATATTCGGAAACCGTATATAGGCAGTATTTTTATGTTTGTTTTAAAGTATAAGTGTACAAATTCCTATCTAAATAGGATAAAAAATGTGGTATTGCCTAAATTATGGGGTGAAAAAATTATGGGGGTGGAAAGGGGGCGAGGGGATTAATATTCGGAAACCGTATGTAGGCAGTATTTTTATGTTTGTTTTAAAGTATAAGTGTACAAATTCCTATCTAAATCGGATAAAAAATGTGGTTTTGCCTAAATTATGGGGTGTTATGGGGAATAGGGGGTGACTTTTTGGAAAAAAATTTTCCACAGGAACCTTCGCAGACGCACACTCGAAAACTCTCCAAAGTTTCATTGCAATCTGATAAATGGTATAGGAATGCATAGAAGACGAACAAACCCACAAACCCACAAACATTGATTTATATATATATATATATATATATACCGAAAAGCCAAAGAAACTGATATAGGTATGTGTATGCAAACACAGAAATATGTAAACACTCAGAGTACGGCGCTGCGGTCGGCAACGCCTATGTAACACAGCAGGTGTCTGGCGGAGGCGTTAGATCGGTTACTGCTGCTCCAATGGCAGGTTATCACCATTTAAGTGAGTTTGAACGTGGTGTTATAGTAGGCGCACGAGGGATGGGACACAGCATCTCCGAGGTAGCGATCCAGAATTGCTACAGAGTGGCTCCAGGAACACTCTTCTGAGTTTTAACACCTCCGCTGGCCACCAAACTCCCCAGACAAGAACACTATTGAGCATATCTGGGATGCCTTGCAACGTGCCATTCAGAAGAGATCTCCACCCCCTCGAACTCTTACAGCCCTGCAGGATGCACGGTGTCAATTCCCTCCAGCACTACTTCAGACATTAGTCGAGTCCATGCCACGTCGTGTTTCGGCACTTCTGCGTGCTCGCGGGGGCCCTACACGATATTAGGCAAGAGCACCAGTTTCTTTGGCTCTTCAGTGTATATAAGGTTTGCCCGGCATGTGTTGGATTGTCTATTTTCCTTTCTTAATGTGGAAACATAAGCAAATCAGACATATTTACATGTACAAAATAAGTCTTTCCGTCTTCTTATCGGAAGCTGGATATTAAAGTTTTAATATTTTATCATATTTATGTCGTAATTATTCCCCATAACAATCCACTTTTGCCAATTTGCCTACACTTTTCGAGATAAATGCAAAAAAAAGTGAAACAAGTAAATTTGCTTTAAGATTTTCGTAAAGTGGCTTCAAGATCGGATAAAAACAATACTTTTAAAACAATTTTTAAGTTACAATTTATTATTCAGCAATTTTCCGATCGGAATTGGTCTTACGCTGTTTGACAGGAAATGTTATGGGATCTCAGAACATCGCTGTCCACCTCCGCCGATTTACGTACAGTTTTCGAGATATTCGGAAAAAAAAAGTAAAAGGTGTGAAATGAAAATTTTGTTTAAGTGGCGTGATGAGAGGGAATGGGTTTATTTTTGTAAACCTTATGTGAACAGTATTTTTCTCACTGTTTTAAAGTATAGGCCTACATGTGCAAAGTTCCATCAAAATCCGATAAAAACTGTAGATACCTTTATACTATAAAACATTTGCAAAAATTAAATGGCGTAAAGGGAGTGAGAGGTTGAATTTTCATTAAAAAAATTTAGACATGATTTTTCTCTTAGTTTTAAAGTATATCTGTGCAAAGTTCCATTGAAATCTGGTAAAAACTATGGGTTTCTATAAACAATCTTGGAAATGAAGATTGGTGGGGGTAGACGGGAGAGGGATTGGGCCTTTGCTAACCAAATGTATGCAGTATTTTTCTGTTTGTTTTAAAGTATATGTGTTGAAAGTTCCTTCAAAATCGGATAGAAACTGTGGGGATGTGTAGAGAACATAGAGAGAAATTAAGGGGGTGGAAAGGGGAGGAGGGGTTTGGTTTTTGCAAATCGAATATTGACAGCATTTTTTTCTTTGTTTTAAATTATTCGTGGGTAAAGTTCCATCGAAACTGGATATAAAATGTGGGTTTGTATAAAAATTAAGGGATGTAAAAGGCGAGAAGGGGGTAGTTTTTCGATATTTTTTTTTTTTTTTTTGCTGAAACCTTCTCGATGAAAAAATACATGTATGTGTCAACTTTCATGGTGATCCGTCAAACACTGTCGAAGTACATTAATTTTATATATATTTATATATATATATATATACACAAATGTACCAACATCAAGTTTTATTTATAATTTTTTTTTTGTTTTCTTCATTTTTATGTTGCATGTATCGGAGAAAAAACACACACACACACACAAACATGCACAAACGCTTGAGAATGAACACATAAGTTTTGTCGTGTGTGTAGTTACAATTTATATTTTTAATATTAAGTAGTAACATGGTTGGTTTTTACCGCTAGATAGAAGCACTGCAGCACACAGAGATATTGATAAACTGTGCGTATGTTTTCTGGAGTAAGGAGCTTTTAGGGTATTTTTTTTCTGTTCGGGAAACTTTTCATCATCTCTTATTTTCTTCTAACTTTAAGACGATTCTTCTTTGATCCTATTATGAACTACCGGTACTTACCTCTCTATTCATCGTATATCCATTCGCAAATATATTTATGTGTTTGAGTTTCAATTTACCGGTCTGGTAGCTCAGTGGTTAAGGCGTCTGACTGGAGATCGAAAGGTCCCCGGTTCGAATCCCTGTCTCGGCGGGGATTTTCATACACACTTAACCCGACCTTCACCTCTGGCACAGCTTGCTGTGTAATGTGAAGTACGCCAGAACACTTCCGTGGTTCAGATTCCACGTTAAACTATAGATCTTCTGTACCCGGTAGGACTACCGGATTAATTAGCCACGTCAAAGGGCGTATTTGGCGACGAATCGAAAAGGTTTGTTACTTTGCGGCGGAATAATCCTTCGGTATCTCCCGGCCAACAATGCCATAACATAATTTTATTTTTTTATTATTTTTTTTCTATTTAGCTTGAGCGTTTGCTCTGTGATGTAGTTTTGATATGGAAAGTGTTTTTATCTTTCCTAGTTTCATTTCTATGTCAATTTCTTTCGTAATCCAGGTCTATCCTCACGTTTTCTTTTTTTTTTTCAGTTGGCACAGAAGGCTTCGGTATTATTGGTCAGTAATTGTTTTGGCGTTTTCAAGTTAATAAATAAATAGACTCCATTTGACATTCGAGAAAATCGATTTGGCCTTTTTTTGGGTCAGAACCACATGATTCCAGCTACTTTTCGGATTGCTGTTCCGTTTCTGTCTATCCCATAGTAACAAATCTGAACCTAATATTTTAAAAACCCTCTAAACGATCGTTGAGAAATCGGTTTTGGAAACCATCATCCACAAATATTTCTCATGTTTAGTTCTTGATTTAAAATATGCCTAACGCGCAATACCATATTGTGTATCTCTTCGCCCGTGGCTGTAGGTTTTTTTTTTTTTTTTTTTTTTTTACTTAATGCTTTACGCCTCGTCGACCGCTAAGGTCATTAGAGGCGGGATGGGACTGGGGACAAGGAACGGGAACAAATTCGGCCATGCACTTTTGAAGGAAGCACCCCGGCATTTGCCTGGAGTGATCTGAGGAAACCATGGAAAACACAAATCTGGATGCCTGGACGGGTATTCGAACCCGCGTCCTCCCGAATGCGAGGCCAGAAAGCTAACCGTTACACCACCACGCTCGGTGTTTACGTCGAGTCGCTCAAATATTCTCTGTTGAAAATGAAAGACGAGGTTACCTACAAACCTCGACAATTTTTTGATAAATCAGAGCTGTGTAGCCGGCGATCCACCCAAAAAGGGGAGAATATTTCAATCTGACCATCTACCATTTTGTCCATTTCAACGAAAGATAAGCAATATGGTTGCTACAAAGAGCAGTATGGACAAAAAACTAACACACAAAAATTGCAGTCGAATATACTGGTGCATGTCTCACTGTTTAGTAATGGCGACTCCTCTGGATGTAAATATCCTGTCTGACGTCATCACGTGTTTGTCGACGTTCTACGCATGTGCAGAACGTTGAGGCGCATGCGCACTGATCACGCAACACGTAATTCGTAACGCAGACAAATTTCTCTTTACTGCGGCTGTAGAAGTTTCGCATCAAAAATAAAGAATTTAAAAAATATACTTCACAGATAGAGATGAAACTTAACGTTCATCACTGCATAACGTGTAGCAAACTACAAAAAAAAATAAAAAAAAAAAAAAAAAAAAAAAATAATAATAATAATAATAGATGCTTTGGCGGTATAAAGGAGATTCCGTATTTCTTTTCTCACTATAACAGCGATCAGGGAATACCTATAATGAAACCATCTACATCGAAAGAATATAAATAACTAAAATGCAACTAAAAAACAAAAGGGAAAGGAAAATCTTGAGAAAAATTTGGGGATCTATGCTACGATTTGCTGATGACATTGTCTTATTAGCAGAGAGGGCTGAGGATATTGAGAAGTTACTGAATGGCATGAACAAAATACGGAAGGAAGATTTTGGACTGAATATAAATCAAAGTAAAACAAAAGTGATGAAATGTAGCAGAAATTATACCAATACTAGTAGATTAAATATAAAAATAAGATCTGATGCAATAGGAGAAGTAAGTGAGTTCTGTTACTTGGGAAGAAAAATTACAACCGATGATGTTAAAAGCAGAATAGCACTAGCAAAAAGAGCCTTCATGAAAAAGAGAAACCTTTTAGTTTCAAATATTGATCTAGGAATTAGAAAGAACTTTTTAAAATTCTATGTGTGGAGCACAGCACTTTACGGTCGCGAAACATGGACTTTAGGGATACCGGAAAGAAAGAAGATTGAAGCATTTTAAATGTGGTGCTACAGAAGAATGCTGAAAATTAAGTGGACAGACAAAGTAAGAAATGAAGGAGTTTTAGAAATGATGGGTGAGAAAAGAAGTTTATGGAAGAAGCTTACAGGAAGAAGAGACAAGCTGGTAGGTCATATTTTGAGACATACTGGATTGGTGAATTTGTTGTTAGCAGAGGGAACAGTCGAAGGTAAGAACTGTAGAGGTAGACAGAGATTTGAATATATAAAGCAGATAATTGAGGACGTGGGTTGTAAGGGGTATGTAGAGATGAATAGGTTAGCACAGGATAGGAAGGGATGGAGGATTGCATCAAACCAGTCTAAAGACTGACGAAAGCAAAAAAAAAAAAAAAGAAATTGAAAGGATGTCAGACACGATCAGAAAGAGGAGAACCAGTTTTTTGGTCACATAATGAGAATGGATAACAATAGACTTACAAAAAGAATTTTCAATCATGTTTTCAAGAGTAAGAAGGGCAACCAGTGGATCCAAGGAGTAAAGAAAGATATGACTGAGATCCGAATAACAGAAGATTTAATACAAGATAGAACAACAGCAAAGTGAAACGATGAAGAACTATTGGAAGTCAAGAAAAGAAGGGTCGAAATGAATACACAGGATTACTTTTCGTGGTCCTTAGATGGCCGATATCGAAGAGAAGGAGAAACAAAATATTTACACTTATTCCTACATACATAGAACATGTAACGCGAACAAACTGAAAATGATGTAGCGAATACTCAATTAACCTGAGCTTAAATGACAACGGAAAATATCGTAGCTGTGCTGTCGTCTATTGTCGTAGCTGCTTCCATCAAAGTATCGTTAACTGCGTAACTCTAATATATTTCTCGTTACCGCGGCCAAAGAAGTTTCATGCAAACGGAGTGGAAAGTGATAATTCGTTCGCAACGAGAACAGATAAGCACCACAGATCTCGCTGTAACTAAGATGAATGCTGCTTCACGAAATACCCACCAAAGATCACTTACAAACACAGATGAACACTCCACCCACTGGATTCTATTAACGTAGTTTTTTGATGCCTGTTTCTTGTTTTCTGAAGTATAAAACGGAAAACGTTAGTCATACCACTATATTAACGATTAACTCCCTTATAAGCGTAACAAAATTGCCGAATTCAAACGTTTATGATTTTTTTTTACTGGAATAAAAACAAAACGGAATCGTAATAGAATGCACACCAAGTTCAGCAAGGAAAAATGTCGCTTAGTTATGATTTTGTGTAAACTATTCTTTTTATTGCACACCCCGTTTCACTTTTTCTGGGTTTTTACTATTCCTCCATTTTATTGCAGTTAAGTAATCGTAATATTATTAAGAATAAGTTTATTGCTACTAGATTATGTTCAAAATGTTCTACTAATTAGAGTTTTAGTAGATTTAATTTATGTTGAAGATTTATGTTCGATGATAATTTCACTAAATATCTATTGTCTAATTTCTTGTTTTCTGATCTTCAATCCTCTGAGGGTAATTTCCCCACCCATTTATTTGTTCTCTATACGAATTTTAAATTCTTTTAATGTTTTTATCAAATTTTTCATCTTTTTCCTGGTAGTATATTCCAATTCCTGACTCGATTACCTACAAAAACCATATTTTCCCCCTCTTTGTGCCTGAAATCGAGTGTCAGCTTGTGGTCATGGTCATCTCTTCCCTTCTACCACTATCCATCCAGGCCTCATCGCCAATATACGCCTTATACACTCCCTGCACTCTCTTCACCCTCCAATGACTCCCAACCCAGCTCCTTTATCATATCAGTTACTGATTGTGTTCTGCGGTAATTTCTGCTGCCTTATGCCTGAAATCGAGTGCCAGCTTGTGGTCATGGTCATCTCTTCCCTTCTCCTAATTCTTCTACCAATATCCATCCAGGCCTCATCGCCAATATACGCCTTATACACTCCCAGCACTCTCTTCACCCTCCAATGACTCCCAACCCAGCTCCTTTATCATATCAGTTACTGATTGTGTTCTGCGGTAATTTCTACTGCCTTGTGCCTGAAATCGAGTGTCAGCTTGTGGTCATGGTCATCTCTTCCCTTCTACCAATATCCACCCAGGCCTCATCGCCAATATACGCCTTATACACTCCCAGCACTCTCTTCACCCTCCAATGACTCCCAACCCAGCTCCTTTATCATACCAGTAACTGTTTGTGTTCTGTGGTAATTTCCAGAAACAAATCTAGCTGCCCTCCTTTGCACCCCCTCCAACTCCTGTATTTGATTCCCATAATGTGGGTCCCATACTACACCACCATACTCAAGCAATGGTCCGACCAAAGTTTCGTAACCCAATTCCCCCATTTCTCTGGTATATCCCCTCATCACCCTCTCCAGAATATAAACGATTTTGAAATCTTTTCCTACCATCTGTCAATTTTGTCCCACCCAATTGAGTTTATTACGATATACGATGGATACCCGAAAAAATAAAAAAAAATATTTTCTAAAACCTATATATTTTCAAATTTTTTACAAAACAACCTTATATCCCTCAAAATACTCTCCACTACAACTAATACATTTGTCCCACCGGTACTTCCACTGTTCCAAACATTTTCTGTAGTCATCTTTAGAAATGGCTGACAGCTCCTCCCTCGTTTTTTTCTTGACCTCTTCAGTGTTGTCAAATCGGTGTCCTTTCATGAATGGAAATAAGAAAAAGTCGCACAGTGCCAGGTCAGGCGAGTAAGGTGCGTGGGGCAGCGAAACCATGCCATTTAAACTGCCTAAAGGCGCATTCCCACGATCCCTTGTAACGAAGGCGAGACGGGACGGGACCTCATTAGCCGAAGTGTAGGGACGACCGCGGGCCGCAGGTTAGCCCTAGCTTACCTCGCCGCCACCTCCCCACCACGTTGCCTAGTGTCGGTTGGCACAGAGCACTTTACAGCAACAGAAGGGGTGAGCACCGCTGCTGCAAACCGATGGCAACAGCGCGCCACTACACACGCCTGTGATGTTTACCGACTCAGAGTGGGTAGCTGCGTCTCGTCTCCGCTAGCAGAGGCGGCCCTGTTCCCAAGGCATGTGGTCTAGTATTCGTCCCGTGCCGTCCCGTCTCGCCTTCGTTACAAGGGATCGTGGGAATGGGCCTTAACAGAGACAGCTGTGTGTGCAGGTGCATTGTCGTGGTGGAAGAACCAGTCTCCTGACTGCCACAAATCAGGTCTTTTTTGACGAACACTGTTGCGTAATCTTCTTAGAACTTCCAAATAGAAGATTTGATTGACGGTCTGATGTGGGGGAACAAACTCTGAATGAACTACGGCCCTTAGCATCAAAAAATCAAATTATGCGAAGATACATGTACTTCATTTCTTTAACAAACAGTTTTTATGCTGTCGTCAGTCTTTCGACTGGTTTGATGCAATCCTCCAATCCCTTCCTATCCTGTGCTAACCTCTTCATCTCTACATACCCCTTACAACCCACGTCCTCAATTATCTGCTTCCTATATTCTAATCTCTGTCTTCCTCTACAGTTCTGTTCCCTCCACTAAAATTAACCAGTCCAGCATGTCTCAAAATATGACCTACCAGCCTGTCTCTTCTTTCTGTAAGACTCTTTCTCGCCCATCCTTTCCAAAACTCGTTCATTTCGTATTTTATTTTATTTAGCACGTTTCTCTAGCACCGAATTTCAAATGCTTTAATTTTCCTTCTGTCTGATATTCCTAAAGTGCACGCTCCGCTATCATAAAGTGCTGTGCTCCATATCATAAAGTTCTTGACCAATATTTGAAACTAAAAGATTTCTCTTTCTCCCGAAGGCTCTTTTTGTTAGTGCTATTCTGCTTTTCAATGCTGTTTATGTATATTCTAGTAACAAAGACATTGCTCGCCGTCTCCACAATTGTTACAGTTAAAACTTTGAAGACAGAATGCGCTTCCCAAAATTTTTTATTCGTCATGAATGCGTCATCAATAGAGATGTGTTTGGTTACGATATGCCGTCTCACATTTTGATAGTGCCATATATATATATACATACATATATACATATATATATATATATATATATATCCTGTTTTGCGCTAACCTATTCATCTCAACATACCATATTCCTTACAACCCGTATCCTCAATTATCTGCTGCATATATTCTACTTTCTGTCTAGGAGTGATACATGTATATCTTAAATGCTAAAATTATTTTATACTTCTTTTAAAATGATTGTTTTATGGTAGTTCAAT
Source organism: Vandiemenella viatica (assembly GCA_031002005.1). Lineage (NCBI taxonomy): Eukaryota > Metazoa > Arthropoda > Insecta > Orthoptera > Morabidae > Vandiemenella > Vandiemenella viatica. The sequence continues at coordinate 6,665,639 of JARYHS010006518.1, forward strand.
CTGCTAAAGAGATCATTGTGCATTTTAAACATATAGTAAGAAAATGATAATGATTTTAAAAGAATTTTTAATGGTTTTTAACGTTTTAAGAAGAAAAAAAAAACATTGTTTTAGCTGACTTAAACATCCTTGACAAAATTAAAAAAAAAAACAGGGTTTAAAAAATATTAATTTGCAGAAATGGCATGGAATCAACTGAACAAATTAACATGTTTCGAAAAAAAAAATCTCTAAAATGGTGAAACTTTTACTAAAATAAAATTTTGTCATATAGTAGGACAGGATGACCTATTGGCAGAGTCAGGATTATCCTTTCATTCCTGGAGACCATATATATATATATACAGGGTGTTACAAAAAGGTACGGCGAAACTTTCAGGAAACATTCCTCACATACAAACAAAGAAAATATGTTATGTGGACATGTGTCCGGAAACGCTTACTTTCCATGTTAGAGCTCATTTTATTACTTCTCTTCAAATCACATTAAACATGGAATGGAAACACACAGCAACAGAACGTACCAGCGTGACTTCAAACACTTTGTTACAGGAATGTTCAAAATGTCCTCCGTTAGCGAGGATACATGCATCCACCCTCCGTCGCATGGAATCCCTGATGCGCTGATGCAGCCCTGGAGAATGGCGTATTGTATCACAGCCGTCCACAATATGAGCTCTAACATGGAAAGTAAGCGTTTCCGGACACATGTCCACATAACATAGTTTCTTTGTTTGTGTGTGAGGAATGTTTCCTAAAAGTTTGGCCGTACCTTTTTGTAACACCCTGTATATCTTAAATGCTAAAATTATTTTATACTTCTTTTAAAATGATTTTTTTATGGTAGTTCAATCTGCTAACGAGACCATTGTGCATTTTAAACATATAGTAAAAAAAAATGACAATGATTTTAAAAGTTATTTTTAGTGGTTTTTAACGTTTTAAGAAAAAAAACATTGTTTTAGATGACTCAAACATCCTTGACAATTTTTTTTTAAAAAAAACAAGGTTTAAAAAATAATAAATTGCAGAAATGGCATGGAATAAACTGAACAAATTAACATGTTTCGAAAAAAAATTATCTCGAAAATGGTGAAACTTTTCCTAAAATAAAATTTTGTCATATAGTAAGGACAGGATGTGACCTATTGGCAGAGTCAGGATTATCCTTTCATTCCTTTTTTTTTTAACTGCTTAACGTCTCCTATAACAACTAGGTCTTTAGAGACGGGAAAGGATGGGGGGCAAGGAATGGGAAGGAATTCGGCCATGACCTTTTGAAGGAAGCATCCCGGTATTCACCTGGAGTGATTTGGGAAACCATGGAAAACCCAAATCTGGATGCCCGGACGGGGATTCGAACCACCGTCCTCCCGAATGCGAGGCCAGAACGCTAACCGTTACACCACCACTCTCGGTATTTCATTCCTGGAGACCATATATATATATATAAGAGATTGGTACTTTTTTTTAGAAATCTTGTATGATGTACAAGTACTAGTACTATTAAATTTTTCATGTTGCTCTGAGTTAAATAGTAAATGTATTTTTCCATTTAATTTTATTTTTACATAATTTTATTCACAACTACTAGCACTCAGCGGGTTGTTCTTTAGGTATAAAAATTCGTGGACTCCTTCCTCGGGCGATATTGTTTTAGAACTACCTGTTGCCCGCAGGTTCTTTCACGTGGTCTGTAAATGTTTGGACCTCTCCCTTAAATGATTATGTCACAGAAAACACAACGCCAACTAGGAAAAAAAAAAAACATAACTTAGATCCTACAGATAATATAATGCTCAACCATGATAACCGTTTCGAATGAGAGCATTAAATTGCCTTCAAATGGATATTAATTTGTTTTATCTTAAATTTCTCAACTTTCATATTTCACATCATAATGAGACGTAATCTATTTTACTCCAAGGACCACGGGCTGTATATTAATCAAAAACCATCAAAATCCGACCTGACACTTTTGCGTATATCCCGTTCAAGAAAATTTTGGTGCAAATTTTGGTACAGTTTTATTTTGAATTTCCCAGCATTCTGTGTTCACGTCAAAATGAAAGTTCCGTTTTTTACTCCCAGGCCCACTGTCTGTACGTAAATCAAAACCCATCAAAATCCAACCAATGGTCTTTGCGTGAACGAAAATTTGGATGCAAATTTGGAGACAATATTATTTTAAATTTTCTCCCTTTACGTCAAAATAAAAACTACCCTGTTTAACTCCCAGCAGCACGGGCTATACATTAATCAAACACACAAACATCTTAACTATTTTTTTCGTGAATCCTGTTCAACGAAAAATTGGATGCAAGATTGCGGACAATTATATTTTAAATTTCTCAATTTTCTGTATTTACGTCAAAATAAAACCTACCCTATCTTACTCCCAGCACCACGGGCTATACATTAATGAAAAACCATCATAATCCGAACTGTATTTTTTGCATGAATCTCGTTCAACAAAAAATGGATGTAATTTTGGTGACAGTTTCATCCTAAATTGTCCTGTTTTTTGACATCACGTCAATATGAAATATACCCTATTTTACCGCCGAGACCACGGTATATACAAAACCTATCAAAATACGGTCAGTGGTAAGAGTAAAAAATTGATACAAATTTGGGGAAAATTTTATCCTAACTTTTTCAACTTCCTAACTTCTGGTCAAAATGAAACCTACCCTGTTTTACCCCCATTGCCACGGGACGTACTTTACTGAAAACCGTAGCAATATGTGACATAGTGGTAAATTAAAACTTAAAATGATTTATATATATATAAAAAAGAATACAAAGTTTAATAAACATTGTTTGCCCAGAGATGCTTTAAAGGATATGATCTCTGAAAAAGAAGTGAAGTTAAGAGAATTGTTGAGTAGAGAAAACAACCAAGACAAGATTGATTTAGCAGCAGCGTAAAAATTAAATTCAGAGATCTTGAGTAGAAAAGCGAACCTGAAAATCTTCGGTTATAGTGACGGGCGCGATCGTTATTGGTGTTGGGAGGATTGTTAAGCAGATAAATGAGATAAATAAACTGTAAAAGTACATAACAAAAAACTTCAGTCTACAAGAAATTATATATTTATTTAATTACATAGATCTCTTGCTCGCATACACATTTATATGCGACATGGCGACCGTGACAGGACTTTGGAGAAAGTGTTTTGTTTTTTTTATCTGTTATGTGATTGTTCGTTTATTATGTTTTTTTTTAATGTAAGATTTGTGTACATTTAGAATAAGCAAAGCTTGTTGATATTTTGTACAAAAGTTTAACATAAAACCTCGATACCAAAAACGACATTGCCTTTAAGAAAATTTTCCTCCTTTTCTTGTTAATTAACAAAAAAAATGAGGAATATTTTGGGAGGGGTTGTGACATAGTGGTAAATTAAAAGTTAAAATGATTTATATATATATATAAAAAAATACAAAGTTTAATAAACATTGTTTGCCAGAGATGCTTTAAAGGATATGATCTCTGAAAAAGAAGTGAAGTTAAGAGAATTGTTGAGTAGAGAAAACGACCAAGACAAGATTGATTTAGCAGCAGCGTAAAAATTAAATTCAGAGATCTTGAGTAGAAAGCGAACCTGAAAATCTTCGGTTATAGTGACGGGCGCGATCGTTATTGGTATTGGGAGGATTGTTAAGCAGATAAATGAGATAAATAAACTGTAAAAGTACATAACAAAAACTTCAGTCTACAAGAAATTATATATTTATTTAATTAGGCCTACATAGATCTCTTGCTCGCATACACATTTATCTACGACAAATATCGGAGCAGTTGTTAGTTATTGTACGTATGAATGCCGTCTTTCCAAATAAATAGACAAGTCTTTTTTTTAAAAAAAAAAAAAAAAAAAAAAAAGCGCATCTTTTCCATAAATACTTTAAATTTACAGACTTTCTTCCGGTACAACCCTATTTTATTCATAGATATGTGTAGATTATAGCCACCAAATATATACCGTACTAATCGAGTAATGTTATTTGGAACGTGAGTATATCAACATAAATTACTATGCAAGTAATTATTTATCACCTTTTAACGTTTATTGCACACGTCGAATGCAGCCAAATAATGATTTCTCTTACCATTGGCTTCAAATGTTTTGTCGGTTCTTTTGTTACTTCCCTGTCCAAGAAAGTCTTAAAAACTACATAGAAAACACATAAAAAAATGTTACGTGTAACAAAAAAAAAAGATCCGTTTTGTGAATTCAAATTCTTTTCGTAATATTAGAATGACGGGATGCAGGAATTTCGCCAGATTTTCAGATTTTTGCACTTTTCGCAGAACAGGGCAATTATCTTTGGTAGGCAGTACCTTACAGAATCTTTTTTTTAACCTCTATTATACACCGTTTAAAAAAAAAAAAAAAAAAAATATCTGTATTGACTCACTTGTATTCCAAGCTGGTATCATTGTTATTGGAGTCCACTGCATAAATGCACCAGAAAAATTGATTACAACTTCATTGTTTGTCGGTCTTTACGAGAGCGTAAATTATCGCTACATTAGGTAAACAAAAAAAATCTAAAATACATTAGGTGGATATGGAAGAATTTCTGCATTATGAAACTGTACGTTGAAAGTGTAGTAAAACATTGGCGGAAAGTATTAAAAAAAGAAATATCAATTCTATTCAGCAAGATCAACACTGACAATTGAGATTTATTTAATGTTTTGCAAGTTTTACTTACAAGATCTTACATGTATTCTGGTAAAATGTAAGATGTAAGGTATGAAATGTTTATTACGTATTTCCAGTAGATTGACGCAATTCTTAAACAAAAATGTGAAAAGTAAAAATTATCTTAAATTACTTTTTCCCTTAAATATTACACTAGTTGTATCAATTTGTTTTTTAAAAAATAATTACAACAAAGATTTCGGTAAAACGTAAAAGATTCCAACGGACGGAAATAAAAGATTATCTTTTAAAAGAAATAGTTTGGAAAACACATATTATTTGGTAAAAGTAGAATGTAGGTAAAAACTATGTGAAATCAACGCAGAAAGTTCATTTGCACATACAATGTAAGAGTCGTCACAGATGGTCAAATGGCCCGAACTCTGTATTTGTAATTATTTATTTCTTGCTTTTAATTCAACCACAACAGGAAACTGTTACTCGAAATGTGAAAATCAACACAAAAAAAAACAACAAATACCTTATATCAACATAAAACTTTAGAAACGATTATTACTTACCTGGAAGGCTGGTGCTATTCTATTTAATTTGTTTACGTTGGTACACCTGCCTTCGCACCGGTAAACGGCGTCAATAATTATTGGATAAATTATAAAAGCAGTTACCAAAATTATTAAATACAGCGTTCATTAAGTATAGGCTGCAATTTGTTGACAAACCGTCGAGGGAATTTAATACGTGCAGAAAGAAGGAAAACTTATGAATAGAGCGAAAAAAGCAGTTTTTGACTTACCTTTTTGTCATTTCGGAGACCAGAATAGAAGGCGGCCGGTAAATTTCCGCTCAAAACAACGCGTTGATAGGAATCGATACACTTCAACTCTTTTTGTTTCTCTACAGTTCACGGACGGCAGTCTGTTTTTATAAATATAGACACTGAGAGAGTATTCAGTTTTACGTCTGCCGCGACTGTACAGGTGGGACTAAGCTAGAATGAGGCAAAGGTCACGAAGCACGGCAGTGTCAACGTGAGCGTTAAAAGAAGAAAAAAAAAATTGTTTATGTATAATTTATGTTTGCGCGTAGTAATACGGACTCGCGTGGTTTTATTTGTACGTCAGGTCGGCGGTGCGCGTGGTGACAGTCATGTGTTCACGGTTCGACGCCGCCCGCGGCGAAAAGAAAAACGAAACGAAGCGAAAAAAATTGAGCGAGCGGAAACAAAACACGCACCGCGCGCGCAACGGATGAGGATGCCGAACTAACGACCGCTCGCCGCCGCTCTAGCCCGGCAACTGTTCCGCGCTGCGGTCGGCCCCCCCTCTGCCCCCTCCAAGCGCCGCTCCCCCCACCAGGCGGCCGCCCGCTCGCTCGGTCATTCGCTCCCGCCAGCGCCGGGCCCGCCGCAGCAGCCTCCCGCGCGCCATCTAGCAGCGACCGGCGCAAGCGTGCTGCGCTGCTGCCGCCTGGCGGCCAAACTCGCAACTACATGCTCATTTCCGGAGCAGGTTTTTCTTTAAAATCTCGGCTAATGCGTTGACCGCAGAGAACGTAAACACCCCACCAGATTGCGTTAACACGGTTTATACCCAGCGTGCCAAGAAAGTAATAGGAACTTAACACACGCTAGAAATTCGTCACCGTCATTTCTTAACCAGCTGTAAAGCATGGCACACACACACACTCATGCTTGTCGATCGTTTTGTTTGTACAGTCTCAAGTTGTAATGCAACACGGAGTGTGTTTGGCGACAAGTCTATCGACTTAATTTTTGAATTGTCGTGTTCTGTCTATTGTGTGGCTCGGAGGCGTAAAACGTAAAAGAGTTGATGGCTCGTTCGCACTGGACGAGTAATTTAGTGGAGTGGCGAGTGATTTAGTAACTAAACGTGTGTGAGCAACGGAAATTTAATCGAGTCGATCTGTTTTGTTCTATTAAACCGGGCGAGTTCATAAGCTGCCGCAAAAATAATGTCGTTTCACTGCAGCGAAGAAACAATTTTAAAATTTGTTTCTAAATATGTTGAACGTGTATGTTTGTAGAATATTAAGTCCCCGCACTATAAAAACAGACAAAGGACGCAATCTGCACGCATCGATTTGGAAAATACAATAAACATACCTGGATTTGGTGAGAAGTAAATTGAAAATTAAAAACATCTGCTTAGTACACAATTTTATCAATTATTTCATTACAATAGCATCTAAATTGTAAAATAAGATATTATTCCTATTGTTATTACAAGTAATACGTAAAGCGATAAAAAAATATTTTTACAATTATCTACTCACCGAAGTGTTTTTTGTTTTGTTTTTGTTTTTGTTCTTTTTTTGTTTTTTGTTTGTTTTTTTTTTTGTTTTTTTTTTTTTTTGAAAAAAGAAAGGAAAAGTAATCCAAGAATTTAGGCGCAGGTGCTGAAACAGTTTACATTCCTTCAGTAGAGTGATTCAGTTTACTGTATGGATCGCTACGAAACATTACTTCAATTCCTTTGATGTTTCATAGATTCCTTCACACTGTGATTAATTAGGAAAGAGCTGATGTTCCGCGTATATGCGTGAGTTTCTTTAAACTACATCCGGTGCGATAAAGTAGAGAACTGCCTGTAATTTTTTAATTGCCGGAATTGCACTTTTTAAATAGGTATCTTCACCCTCAATTTGCGACTGCATTTTCATTAACACAACTTTCGGAAATTCTCAAACTATTTTTAGGGATCTTCTAATGCTAATTCCTTCAGAAGATAATTTGTAGCTCCTAGTTCATCCCTGCTATTAACCCATTTTCGTAGCCTTTTTTTTTTTTTTTTTCTTTATGGCATAAACTTCTTCAACCACTTCTTCTAACATAGTGCTTAACATAAGCTGTATCGGCTCATTGACTTTATTGCGTTGCTGCCTGTTCATCTGGCAAAATACCATTATGATCTAACGTTATGACGTTTCTAGGAGAAAACCAGTTACTTACAGCAAACTAACACAGATTTCGGAAGAACCGATCGTGTGAAACTCAACTGGCTCTATTTTCGCATGACGTAATGAAAGTTATCGATGCAGGATCACAAGTTGATGCTATTTTCTTGGATTTTCAGAAAGCTTTTGACTCTGTACCACACAACCGACTTTTAGCAAAGATTCGACCGTACGGTACATCTGATCAGATTTGCGAATGGATCCGCGATTTTCTAACTGGTCGGTCACAGTATGTCGTTGTTGACGAGGAAAATCTTCTAAGCTAGATGTTACTTCGGGTGTTCCTCAAGGAAGTGTAATAGGACCACTTCTTTTTTTAATTCTTATAAATGATCTCGGTGACAACGTTAATTGCAGGATGCGATTGTTTCATCTACATCTACATATATACTCTGCAATTCACAAAATTGTGGGTGGCAGAGGGTGCTCAGCACCGAAGCTAATCTTTTTGCTGTGCATTCCAATCCCTAATGGTACGAGGGAAAAAAGAATTCATATAAGAATCAGTATGGCACCTAATTTCTCTAATTACATCTTTCCTGTCCTTCCGACTCAAATAGGTTGGTGGAACAAGTATTTCACTACACTCAAAAGTGCTGATGATGCAGGGAAGTGAGGTGCTCTGACGATTGCTTAGAAATTCAGCGCGATCTGGATGTTATTTCGGAATGGTGCCGTAAATGGCAGCTTACACTTAACTGTAAAAAGTGCAAGGCAATGCAAATAAGTAATAAAAAGACCCCGTTTGCTCACGAGTACAAAGTTAACAATTCAGTTGTTGACACTGTGGATTCCCTGAAGTATCTAGGCGGAACATTACAAAGCAACATGAAATGGGACTTGTATATAACTTCCGTCGTAGGCAAGGCTAATTCTAAACTACGATTTATAGGTCGTATTTTGAGAAGTTGTAATGCTCATACAAAGGAAATAGCGCGTAAAACACTAGTGCGTCCGCATTTGGAATACTGTTGTGGAATTTGGGATCCGTATCGCAAGGGATTGATTGAAACGTTAGAGAAAGTACAGAGAAGAGCCGCTCGATTCGTGACTGCTAGTTACAGTCCTTACGTAAGTGTCACAGAGCTGATACGTGGGTTGGGCTGGCATTGTTTGAAAGACAGATGACGTCGTTTTTTTTAATTTGTTGTAGAATATGCGAAAATCTTTAATTTACGACTGCAACGAAATACTTCTTCCGCCAACCTATTTAGGTCGCAATGACAGGAGGGATAAGATTAGAGAAATAAGATGCCGTACTGATTCATTTATGTATTCCTTCTTTTCTCGTTCTGTTCGGGATTGGAATGGGCGGGTTTAGGATTGGTGCTTAGCACCCTCTGCCACCCACAGTATTTGTGATTTGCAGATGTATAGATGTAGATGTAGATGTAGAACTTGTGTGCTATACTCGACAGTAGTGCGAACGATTTTTGGTCAGTAGCGAGTAGTTTAGCTACTAAACTACTCGCTACTCGATTAAATCACTAGCGTAGTGCGAATCAGCCACTACACTGGTTCTAATGGGGCAGCATCGCGTCGCATTGTCGGACCGTTTCCCCGGGCGTATTTTTCCTCCCGGGCTCTCCGCCGATAGTACACGACAGGCGTCTGTAATTTGTACGTTCCAACTTCTACGAATTAACTGCATTACTTCAACAGAATCGGCTGGAAATTTGCTCGCAACATGGTGGACGATGTTGGGAAAAATAATAAAATATAACAGGGCTGAGGATATTGAGAAGTTATTGAATGGCATGAACAAAATACTGAAGGAAGATTTCGGACTGAATATAAATCAAAGTAAAACAAAAGTGATGAAATGTAGCAGAAATGATACCAATATTAGCAGATTAAATATAAAAATAGGATCTGACGCAATAGGAGAAGTGAGTGAATTCTGCTACTTGGGAAGTAAAATTACAACCGATGGCCGAAGCAGGAATGATGTTAAAAGCAGAGTAGCACTAGCAAAAAGAGCCTTCATGAAAAAGAGAAACCTTTTAGTTTCAAATATTGATCTAGGAATTAGAAAGAATTTCTTAAAACTCTATGTGTGGAGCACAGCACTTTACGGTAGCGAAACATGGACTTTAGGAATACCGGAAAGAAAGAAACTTGAAGCATTTGAAATGTGGTGCTACAGAAGAATGCTGAAAATTAGGTGGACAGACAAAGTAAGAAATGAACGAGTTTTGGAAATGATGGGTGAGAAAAGAAGTTTATGGAAGAAGCTTACAGGAAGAAGAGACAGGCTGGTAGGTCATATTTTGTGATATGCTGGATTGGTTAATTTGTTAGTGGAGGGAACAGTCGAAGGTAAGAACTGTAGAGGTAGACAGAGATTAGAATATATGAAGCAGATAATTGAGGACGTGGGTTGTAAGGGGTATGTAGAGATGAAGAGGTTAGCACGGGATAGGAAGGGATGGAGGATTGCATCAAACCAGTCTAAAGACTGACGACAGCAAAAAAAAAAAAAGTAATTACAATCTGAAAATCTAATTACTTTACGAACTTTAATAAAGATTAAAAAAATATAAAATTCCTCGTTCACACTGACTTCTCCTTTGCTTGTATGTTTTAACTTAATTGATTCAACGGTAATGGATAAAGGACACCTCTTCTCTCTAAAGAGTTTTGTGATTTATAAGGGAGCGTGCACAAACTACGTGGCTCAGTCCAGGGGGCGGGGGGATTGGCTGGAAGGCTACGCTGGGCTACGTGGGGGGAGGGGGGTTCCGAGCGCGGCCACGTAGCTTTTCTTTCGTAACATTTTTCACAGTTAAAATGAGGAACTGAACTCACAACAGCATGTGCATATTTATTTCCCTCAGTTAATTATCTCCTTACATAATTTACAATCGTCTGACAAGAGAAAACAGTACAAAATGTCTTCCGGAATCAAAAGGGAAAAAAGCTACGTGCTACGTGGTGGGGGGGGGGGGGGGTAGAGGTAAAAGCCACGTAGGGCTACGTGGGGGGGGGGGAGGGGGTTTCACAGGAGACCAAAATGGAGCTACGTGGTTTATGCACGCTCCCTAAAACGCAAAATATAATAACAAAAGAAAAAAAGGTTCTTACGTATTGACGCCACAGCTGCAACAGATTTGGCAGTTTTTATCCACTCGCGCTTCAGCACTCACAATAATATTCAGTACCGTATTACCGGCTTTTTATTTAAAATCAAAACAGTTTACTTAAAAACAAAGTAGTCAATCGGATTTCGGTGGGAAATGGGCCGATATAGAGTTTAACATAGATTGAATACAGTCTCTATTTTCTTTCACCTGATGCTGCCGCCATATGAACTCTGATAAATAAGGTTCCAAATGATGTCTCGCTGTCCCCCTATGTCTCCTGTTCCTCCATTTAGCACTGCCCCACATTCTCTCAACAGTTTGTGTATGAACTCGTGTATCAGAATCAATAAAATTGTATTTATGATTAACTTTAGCATGTAGGAATCCTTCTATTTCTATTCTATTTGTTTGGTAACCTTTCCAACTGTCAGAATAAATTGTGCTGCCATCTGCAATGTTTTCAATAATTTTATCAAGAAGGGTAGAACCAGTTCTACTAGGAACAGTGACAACAAACGAATCTTTTGTTTCCATACATATACCACCAAACACCCACTGTTCGGGTGTTTATAAACGAACTTTGATCAATTTCCACAATGCAATCTAGTCCACCTACCTTCTTATTTGCTTTATTCTCCCTATCCAAGACACATAATTCACGCATGTAATTTTTCTAATAGGGTAAGTCCGGGTTAGATGGACCACCGTGATAGACGGACCAGTCGAATATTTGGCTGGTCTGCCACAGAAGTGCTGCAGTCGGTGTCTGGAATTGTTATTGTTGAGTAGATGGACCCACGCTTAGGTTTGCTCGGGAGTTTCATATGTATTTTAGAAGAAAACTTCGTTTATTTCTTTTGGTGAGTTGAAAAATATTTTATACCAGATTTGTGTGTTAAGTGGTTAAATTAGTTTAAATGATTTCAACGTAAGATCAATTCCATAACCTAAGTGTATACTTGGGTACAGTCTTAACCCAAAATGACGTGTCGGTAGCGTTGTTTGTCTGAACGGGGAGCTGGTCCATCTATCGCGACAATTAGGGATAGATGGACCAGTGAAATTTGGGATAGTTGGTCCACTTAAAAAAACCTGGGATAGTCGGACCATTTCTCCTGTTAGGGATATACTATCTATATAAATGAAATAATACGTATAAAAATCTTATTTTAAATATAAAAGCTGATAAGTTGGGATTTTTTCTGTTACTTAAAAATGCCTACTTTTTTATAAAAGAAAAGGAACGTCGGGGGATCTGAAGACAGTTTGAAAAATTCAGTCAAATTGAGAATAAGGAAATTGGAGTTAATGCTGCAGCAAAATAGAAGAAAAGAAGCATAAAAGAAGAAAGAAATGTAAGAAAAGAAATAAGGCAGGGACGAAAAGAAGAAAGACAGGCAGGAAGAGAAGGAAGTGAGGAAGAAAAAGAAGTTAAAGGGAGATTAATAGAAGGAAGAGAACGCACAAGAAGAAAGAACTTACGTCATCCTCAGAATCTGAAAATATCGATATTAATACAATCTGCAACGACCGAGCGTCGCGGGTGAATGGTTAACGTTCTGGCCTCGCATTCGGGAGGAAGCGGGTTCGAATCCCCGCCCGGTAATCTAGATTTGGGTTTTCCATGGTTTCCCCAAATCACTCCAGGCGAAACCCGGGATGCTTCCTTCAAAAAGGCTGTGACCGAATTCCTTCCCGTTCCTTGACCCCAGTCCCATCCCGCCTCTAATGACCTTAGCCGTCGATGAGGCGTAAAGCAATAAATAAAATGTAACGATAACCTTTATGAAAGTGACTGGGATTTGATTATTGTGTGTGGTGTAATGAGAACTACAGTAAAATAAAACTAGATGAAGATTGGATTAATGTGTGTCATGCTCTCGCTGGACACATGAAGGCTGCACAAGATTCAAAAATAAATGCAATTACTGTGGGGAGATTCTCGAAAGAAAATAACTGCAGAATGATTAAATCTTGTTAACCATGTGAAAATAAATTAGAATACCTACATTTTCTATGTATGTTGACTATCAAATTTACTTATCACTTTTAAAGCAGTTTATAACTTTATATTTGAAAACAAACAATGTTTATACCTTTGATAACTTGTATTCTTGTGTTACACCCTGATTTAGTAACGTATACCAGAGTTCCACAAATCCCTAGGAGATGGTCCATCTAACCCGAGTACCCTCGGTATAGATGGACCACCGAGTAAAAAAAAGAAAAAATCATAACTTCAAGTATGATCAGTGTAACAGCTGAAGAGGTGTATACAATTGTGTAAGGTCATATATACGTATTATAAAAATATATAACAACTGCTAGACATTTCAAAGTTTCTGGAAAAGTTACTTAAAAAAAACATGGTCCAACTACCCCGAACTTACCCTATATAACAGTTTTATCCGATAAATCAAGTTGCTTTTCACACTGCTCGCACCAGCAGTATATGAATCTCAAAGCTGAACGAAATGGAATTCTGCTTACCTGAAACCAGTTGTCTTTTCCAAGTCCAACTTGCTGACCACACTGTCCTAAATTACATTTACAAAAATTACGTTTACCAAAATAAAGTTTCATGTCATGGGAATTAGTACATTTTCGTTTTTTTTGGTAAAATATGTAGCTCCTGAAAAAATAAAATTGCATCTTGTTCTGTTTTTGCACTAAAAATGGCGTCAAAAATCAGCAAACAACAAGGCAACAAGGAATCCACAAGGTAACTGCGTGCGCGTGCCAACAACAAGGGTGCTTTTCATTGTCCAATTAGCGGAACTTCTGCTGCGGTGGCGTTAATACGTAAGTACCAAAAAAAAAAATATATGGTAGGAAACCAGTTAAAACAACCGGGTGTAATATCATGCTTCGTATTCAATTTTTTGTTTATTTTACACGTGTAATATAATTTTCCATCACTTTCTATTGTATCGGGGTGCCAGCAATGCCCGATATTTTAATTAAGAATTAAGAATATAATTTAATTAAATGGTTGCTAAAAGGTGAACTAGAACCATGAATATTTTACACAAAATATTTTTCAATTTATTGAGTCTTATGGCTTATACAAGGCCGGGTAATAGTTAACTTTACGTTAAACATATTCCAAAGGCAACAAAACAAGCAATACCCGACGTTTACAATCCGCCGATGAAAAGCAAACAGAAAACTGAATTAAGTATTTCAATAATTAGCAAAGTCAACATATTATCAAAGTGGCGACACAGGCCATCAAATTGAAGTTAATATTTACAACAAAAAAGTATCCCAGGGGCGCCATATAAAGTTAAAAGCATCGTCTTGGATTTTACACAAATTAGCAAGATGCTTAGAATTTGAAGTTAAACGTGAAAATTAGCTAGCTGAGTGATTTTATGACGGGAGCAGAGTCTTATCTCAGTGCCGCTTAAGGGCTCGCAAGTCTCGTCAAAACCCAATGAACTGTGACCGTATGCGTCGGTACTTTACCATAATTGCTTCGTCGTGATGAGGTGTGACTCGCACAGTGCCACTGCAGCTGCGAAAGCCAGGTTAGCGGATACGACCGCGTTACCACAAAAGCTTCCAGATTATGGCAGGCATGCCATACAACTTCTAGCTCCCCAGAGCAAGAAAATGTGATCAGACACAGTCACTGATCACCGGACGAGAGCGTGTCGGCTGACACGTCTGCACAGTGGCTCGTCCCGACAGCAAGTGTCCTCAAAAATGGCCTCTTCTCTTCTTCCTCGGAAAAGTCGTCTCCAACTCGCCACATGCAACAGAATCCCTTGAATTAACATTTGTGAACCCCGGTAACGTTCACGATTGGAGCATTGATACATGTCCATCATCACGTGTTTTATATCGCGGCTAGCATTCGCTGTCTCCGTTCGCGCACTTTTGCCTGACCTCGACTAAGCATCGGGGAGGGGTGAGTTTAGTGCACCCAAGCCTAACGGTCCTCCGCTGTTGTGAGCGTCGGCGCCACCAAGTCGGGAGACCCAGCTATTGTCTCGATCTCGACCGTTCGAAAATGGCAGTTCCAGCTTCCCATATCAACTATATTACTGAGCAGCAAGTTTTGTAGAAATTAAAATTATAATAATGATAACTCTGGCCGCCTGGGTTTAATATACAATTATTTACCTATGCAATATCCCTATTATTTATGATATTTACAACTTACATAATTGAATATTATAAAGAAAATCTGAATATTAATTAATTATTTAATTATATTCATTGTGGGTGACTCTGTCATACCACACTATGAATCCCGCTTGTAATGCTTCATGTTACCAAATAATTGAGCCCGTTTTTGTTAAAAAAATATTTTGTGAAATTATGCAAAATCTTAATGACTAATTCACGGTTTCCCCAAATCACTCCAGGCGAATGCCGGGATGCTTCCTTCAAAAGGGCCATGGCCGAATTCCTTCCCGTTCCCTGTCCCCAGTCCCATGCCGCCTCTAATGACCTTAGCCGTCAACGAGGCGTAAAACTTTTTTTTTTGCTTGGGCCTTACTCCTCGTCGACAGCGAGGTCATCAGAGGCGGCATGGGACTGGGGACAGGGAACGGGAAGGACTTCGGCCATGGGCCTTTTGAAGGAAGCATCCCGGCATTCGCCTGGAGTGATTTGGGGAAACCATGGAAAACCCAAATCTGGATGCACGGACGGGAATTCGACCTCCCAAATTCAAGGTAACCGTTCACCCACGTTCGGTAGGAATTAAAAAAAAAAAAAAAAAAAAAAAAAAACAACAACAACAAGAACAACTTATAATATAGCTTAACAAACTATGAAATCAAATGTTGAAATTTTTCTCTTGTCAGTATCGCTCTTATGATCTGCGACCTAGTTCAGACATCGTTAATTACAAGGTTATAACGTAGCTAGTATTACCTTATCTTATTAGGTAACATCGAAATGTTCTACCTAGAACATAAAAACCATTCTCGATCAGCTTCCTTAGTTTACTGGGCCTGTAGCTGAAAATTTGTTTCTCTTCATTTCCTTTTAACTGATTTCCTGGAATAGGCCACATTTCGAAGCGGGAAAAGCTTCATCCCTTACTATTACATCCTGCATTTTTAACTCAGTTCCCTGGATGAAGTTGTCATCTCGCAAATTCAATTTTCTTGTATTTCTATGGTTTCCCAAATCACTCCAGGCAAATGCCGGGATGCTTCCTTCAAAAGGCCATGGCCGAATTCCTTTCCATTCCTTGCCCCCATCCTTTACCGTCTCTAAAGACCTCGCTGACAGAGAGACGTTAAGCAGATTAAAAAAAAAAAAAATCTTTTAGCTAGTGCCTTACCTAACTTGCTGTTGCTAAATGTTTTGCAGTCTTAATTTTTTCTAACCCTCGACGACCAAAATAACAAAACAGTATTCAGCAACTACGAGGGTAATTCGAGAAGTAACCTCCGTTCTAGCGTGGCGCTAGTAGTCCTGCGCGGAGCGCTGCCATTTTCCCTGATTCAGTAAACATCCATCTGCGACAGTATGAACCTCGTTGTTGATTGTCTTGTAATTACCTTCAAACATGAGCGCTGCCATAGAAAATCCCGCGAAATGTAAAGTGCGTGCTAACCAGATGTATACAGTGGCGTAGCTAGGTCAACAAGGGCCCCGGTGAAAAAAATTTATTTTGGGCCCTCAGGCCAGACGGGCGACCTTTTTTTTTGCTTTGCTTTTGCTGGTACGGGCCCCCTGAACTGAGGATGGGGGCCCTTGAATTGTTCTTTAGGGGCCCCTGAGCAGTGGTTGGGGCCCCCCCTGAGCAGCGAGGGCCCTTAGTGTCCTGTGTTCTCAGACGACGGTAGAGCTAAAAAAAAAAAAGGTCGCCAGTTTGCCGTGAAGGCTCGTGGGCCCTCTAAGCCGTGCTTGAGGGCCCCTAGAGGTGCGCTTAGGGGCCCCTTGAGGTATACTTGGGGGCCCCCTGAGCGTGAGGGCCCCGGTGCACTGCACCGCCTAGCCCCATAGTAGCTACGCCCCTGGATGTAATTGGCCCAAAACGTTTCAGCAACAGACATTTACTGTCAATTGTGTACTGTATACGGTTTGAATGTCATGAGTGGGGTTCGGATCTTCATGACCAAAAAAATAGAGAAATATGCAACCAAATATGACCTTAAAAATTTGTAAATATGACCTGAAAATGACAGAATATGACCAAAGATTTAAATTTACTATACTTCAAAGCATGTTCAATTACACATCATTTATTTTATCTAATATTGTATCTTTCATGTAAACAGCATAATTTGCTTCCGTGCATTCGCTGCACCATTGCGAAATTAAAGTTTAGATCGTTTTATTGAAGTCACTTTAATTTCAGATAATTTACAGAATAGAACTCTTTCATCTGTACTAAAATACTCCTCTCTAAATTCCCTTACGTAACTTCGCACTTTCAGAAAATTTTATTTCCGGCATGTTGGTAGGTCTGCTCACTGATCCACTGCAGATTTAACGATGACTGAGGATATTTCATTGAGATATTGATTGACGCTGATCGACACAGGCATGCTGCTGAGATTAAAAGGCGGGCACAACAATACGTTTAGAGAGTGACAACAATGTTTAACTTTAATTCTACACTGGTGAATTCTGACCACAGTGAAAATTATTTTTTTTTCCCGCCACCTGTATAGCAGAAGTACAGTTCTGCGAATTATCTGCATTTCTTCTCGTCTATATCTAGTGAATTCCCGGTACTATTAAAAAAACTACCAGATTTTTCCTCAAAATACGACCATATGACCATAAACATTATCGAAATATCACCAAAACTAGGAAAATGTTCTGAATATGCATTTATATGCTATATAAAATACATTTAAATACAATCAGAAACGTTGAATCAGTCTTTATTCCGGCATTTCAGCTCAAAAAGAAGACAGGAAAAAAATATGACTTGTGCTAAAGATCCGAACCCTAGTCGTGAGTGAAGGTATTCTGCGGCAATGGGTCCGATTTTTTTAAAAGTGGCAGAACAAACATTCATGATGAAAAGAGCAGTGGTAGACCTTCTGTTGTGAGTAATGATCTTGTCAAGAAAATTGACGGAAAAGTTCGTGAAAACCGAAGATTCACAATCAGATTTCTCGTACGGTCTTGTACGAACCTGTCACCGGTAAATTAGGCTACCGGAAGTTCTGTGCTAGGTGGGTACCGAAATTGCTTACAGAGGTCCACAAAACTAGAAGAATGGGCTCTGCCTTAAACTCCCTTTCACGCTACGACGCGGAAGGAGAAGATTTTTTGAAGAGGATTGTGACTGGTGACGCACGTGGGTGGCGTACGTAAACGCCGAAACGAAACAACAGTCGATGGCCTGGGGCCAAACAATTCTCCATGCAAGCCGAAGAAAGCCCGCCAAACGTTTTCAACGCGGAAGGTTATGACTACAGTTTTTTGGGATGCCGAGCGAGTTTTGTTCGTTGAATTTATGGCACGTGGCACCACGATCACTTCAAATTTCTACTGTGAAACTTTGAAGAAACTTAAGCGAGCCATTCAAAACAAACGTCGCGGTAAGCTGTAATTCGGTATTGTGTTTTTTGCATGACAACGCTCGTCCTCACAGTGCCCGTAATACTCAAGAGCTTCTTAAACAATTCAAATGGGACGTTTTCGATCATCCGCCTTACAGCCCCGACTTGGCGCCTAGTGATTTCATCTCTTCACTCACATGAAGAAGTGGCTTACGTCGCAGCACTTCGTTTACGACGACGAACTTCAAAATGCTGTGAAAGATTGGCTACGTGCCCAGGCGGCTAAATTTTATGAAGAAGGAATTTCTAAATTAGTATAACGCTATGACAAATACATAAATTTAAAGGGTGACTATGTTGAAAAACAGTAAAAAGCTGTAGTTTTAAGATGTATATAAAAAATATATTATATACTATCCAAGTTTTTTATTTATAGCCAGACGTAGGTTACTTTCAGAATTACCCTCGTACAAGAACTAGTAAAACCAAGAAAAAGGTTTAGATAGATAGATAGATAGATAGATATGTTCACTTTGATCCCATGTGAGAATAATCTCGGGGATGTGGAACAGTACATACACTTATTAGTAATGTCAATATTACTATATAATTGATAATATTATTATATATTGACAACAAGTTAGCAACAACCCATTAGTATAACCAATATCTCCTGTAATCTACAAATAGAATCCCGAGTTAATTAATACTTATTATGTGGAACAGTGTATACACTTGTTACCAGCATCTAATAACCAGTTATTATCTTACCAACCAGTTACCATGTAAGGTTTCACTGTAATTTGTGACTACATATTATATTATGTTAGTTGCTATTTATGTGGAACAGTACACACACCTATTAGCAATATCAATTATATTACCAACAACTCATAAGCAGTCAATTACTTAAAAACCTGTTAATATGATAATTTTTCACAGCAGTTTTTGAGTGCATGCTATCCCATGTTAGTTACTATATATAAGTGAAATTTTGTAAACAGTGTAATTAGTTCATTTGTCAAGTTTCAACAGAAAGAAAAACCATATATCATTTTAGTAATTGTGGATAATTTTGTCACCTTCCCCTTCCATACACCATATATACTATTTTATCAGTCATTCTTAGTTACCAAATTCCAAGAAGAAAATTCTTTTACAGAGTAAAATGGGTTCTGAAGTAGAAACTCTTTCAGTTTGGACTTAAAGTAGTTGGGTTTTTGTAGATAACATTTAATTTCTGTTGGTAATACATTGAATAAGGAAGCTCCAGTAACTGTTAGCCCTTTCTGAACAATTGACAGTGATTTGTAATCCTTGTGAATATTATATTTATTCCTAGTATTATGGCTATGTATGTCAGCATTAAGATTGAAGTGTTCAGGATTTTCTACTACAAATGATAATACAGAGTATACATACTGTGCTGGCATTGTTAGAACACCCAGGTTTTTAAATAGATTTCTGCACGGTGTCTGTGGGTTTGCTCCACAAATAGTTCTTATAGCACGCTTTTGCAATTTAAATACCCTCTGTGCTTGTGACGAGTTTCCCCAGAATGAGATGCCATAAGTGAGCAGGGAATGAAAATATGCAAAATATACTAACTTTCTGGTTTCTATATTAGCTATTCTAGATATTACCCTCAGTGAAAATGTTGCAGAATTCAGTTTTTTAAGAAGTTGTTGAATATGCTGTTTCCAGTTCAATTTGTTATCTATATGTACACCCAGGAATTTTGTAAAACTGCTTTCATCGATTGCTTTTCCTTCTGACAATACATTATAGCTGTCCTTTGTTTTATTTTTTGTAACAAACTGAAGTAACTGTGTCTTTTCTACATTAAGTATTAGTTTGTTGGCATTAAACCACCTGTTAATTTTCTTTATAACTTCATTTGCTGTGTTTTCGAGGTTTTGTGCTGATGGGTCTTTCAAGGATATGCTAGTATCATCTGCAAAGAGCACCATGTGTTCATTATCACCTAGTATATGTGGGAGATCATTTATATAGATTAAGAACAGCAGAGGACCAAGAATTGAACCCTGAGGCACACCACATTTAACTATACCCCATTCTGAGTTTATAACATCTCCTGTATTAACATCTTTCAGTGATACACATTGCTTTCTATTTTCCAGGTATGATTTAAACCAATGTCCTGGCTTACCACTAACTCCATAGTGGTCTAATTTACCTAGTAGAATTTCATGATCAACACAGTCAAAAGCCTTAGCAAGATCACAGAATATACCTAGGGAATTTAATTTTTTATGCATTGATTCCAGTATGTTGTTTACAAAAGCAAAAATTGCTGAATCTGTTGAAACGCCTTGTCTAAAACCAAACTGTACTTTACTGAGTAGGTCATTTTTTTGTAAATGTGCATACACCCTTCTGTACATTGCTTTTTCAAAGATTTTTGAAAATGCTGGTAGAAGTGAAATGGGTCTGTAATTCTCAATTTTTGAGTTATCACCCTTTTTATAAAACGGTTTGATTATTGACTTCTTGAGTGAGTCAGGGAAGATACCTTCTTCAAAAGAACTATTACAAATATGACTAATAACTCTACTAATGCTGGTGTTACATTGTTTCACTACATGGGTTGAAACCTCATCATAACCAAATGACTTTTTATTTTTGGGGGATTTAATAATTTTTTCAATTTCATTTTGACTGGTGGGAAATATAGACATAGGTGCTGTTTTTGGTGACAAGGATTTAAGTATTGCTATAGCATCCATATTCCCAATATATTTTCCTTTTATTTTTTCAGCAACTGTTAAGAAGTAGTTATTGAAAGCATTTCCTACATAAGAGGGGTCAGTTACAAGCTTATCATTAATGCTTATAGATATAGGTTTATGTTCAAGGGATGATACAGTTGTTTCTCTTTTAATAATGTTCCAAACACTTTTTATCTTATTATCTGAACTACTAATCTCATCGTTTATGGCCAAACGTTTAGCTTCTTTTATTACTTTGGTTAAAATTCTACAGTAAGTTTTGTAATGTTGTCTGAGAAGCATATTATCAGTATTCCTAACTTTTACATACAATTCCCTTTTATGTCTGCAAGATGTTTTAATACCAACTGTAACCCAATTTTTATTTACTCGTTTTTGACCAATTGGAACTAGTTTTGTAGGGAGACACCTTTTTCTGTATTAAAAATAAAGAGAACTGCAATTTGGTTATAACATACTTGTTATCCAATATGTCTGTGCAACGCGCGAAACTACATTTTAAATTAAACCCATTGCCTTTACGGCTTAGTTTTTTTTCTTTTTCAGTGAACGTCTTAATGGAAGAACTGTTTGTCCGACGTGTCCATTTTCAGTGCACGAGCGGCTGAATAATCGTCGAGAACCGAAGGCGGTGACAATAAAAGAAATGCGACTTGTGCGTTCAGATGTGCGTTGCGGCATTTTCGCTCAATGCGATGTGACGAGGGACTGCAATCCAGCATGGCGGGATCCCGCATCATTAGACAGTCTGGCGGATCCCGCACAAAATTAAGCGGATCCGCAATCCGCAAAATCCGGCGGAAACGCGTGTCAGTGCGTGACTCGCTGCCCCACTCGGTCTCTGTCGGATGTTTTGCACTGTTTGCTGTACCAGAGCAGTTGGCATTTGACTCATGTGAACAAGCGTTTGTTTTTGTCAACCTTCGTCATTCGTAAGTAAATAAATACACATTTACGTATTCATCAAAACTTCGTTTGTTTCGAGTACACATTTCTGTAATTTGAGTTGTGGTGTGTATTTAGTACGATTTTCTAACTATATAATTATTTTTTAAGTGTCGCACACGTTATCTGAACTACGCGGTTACAGCTTTTTATTCACGGTTTCATTATTCCCATTTTCTGTATTTGCAGATAAAGTAATTGTAACAATTTCCTAATTTGTGGCTGAAAATTTGATTATTCGTTGATATGAAACTAATGTTATCGTAATTTTAACGATCGCATACCTATTTATTTAGCAGATATCAAAAGGAAATTGTATATCCTTTGACTTAATGTTGTATTGGCCGCTGCCTCAATGCGTTTCTTTGACGAAAGCCACCTGCTTGCATGTGCCGCTCAGGCTTTCGATTAATCCCTCTTCTCCTTGTTATTATTTCGACTAAAGGTAAAAAACGTTATAATGAAATTTTCACGGTTGTATCGACGAATTGTGTTGTAGGAACACCATACTTCGACGGCTGCCTCCGCTGTCTTCCTCACGTGTGTAATTTCGTGTGTTTGCAACGAAATCCGGAGATACAATCTACGAGGACTTCACTGCAATCATTTGCCGAGAAAGTCTCCTTTCTTACTAAAAAATAATAATTTCCACTCTAAAAACGTCATTACGCCACATAAGTAAATCTGAAATACTTGACAGTTTACGTGTTGGTGAGTAGTTTCTTTTAATAACATTGAATCAACTGTAATATCAATCAAGGAATCAGGAGGTATAATAATGAATCACGCAAAAAAAGGCCAAGTCTCTTTCTTGTGCAGTGACAAAAAGTTATGAGATCTTGTTCTGAGCCAAGTCTACACTTTGAAGAGTATATTCACTTCAGTTTGTGAAATCGAATGCTTTTCTCGGAGTTATGGAACGTTTATTTAGAATTTTTTTTAAAAAAAATCCTTGGTAACTTGGCTATTAAGCAAACCATATTTTTAAACTTATGTGATGTATTGTAAGACACATAATATGGCCTAAGACTCAATATTTTCCATTTTTAGTATTTATTTAGAAATTGGTTTAGATTAAAAAACAAAAATGTAAAACCTCGAAATACTCTTAAGACACGCTAAAAAGTTTTAATGTCATTTTGCCAATCAAAATATTGTTAACTGTTAATTTTTATCAATTAACATTAAAAATTATTTATTAATTTAATTATTTTTTAATTTAATAAACGTTTTAAGTAACTATGTTTTAAATATATGCGTTAAAAATTGTTTGTACCAATCCCGCACGGATCCCGCGGGATTGGCGCAAATCCCGCGCGGATCCCGCGGGATTGAAAACACTGCGGGATTGCAATCCTTAGATGTGATGCGGCGCGGCCCGCTCTATTGTGCGCATACCATAACTCGTAACGCGCAACGCTAACACATTTCTCCCTATCGCGACAAAAGAAGTTTCATTTCAAAAATCATGTTTTTACTTTAAATAGGCTTAACATCGAGTAACCTCAGATCTGATATCCAATTCAAATACCTACATAACACTGACCACGACGGGAAGGGTTTCATTGAATTTATTCCTAGTTTTATCGCCCATAGAGCTTTAGCACATATTTTTAACAAAATTGACGTATTTAATTTAAAATTAAACGCTGCAAAAAGCAAACGTAACGAAGTATTGCGGCAATCAATTTCCTCATAACACGATTTAATAAAAAAAAAAAAAAAAAATCTGTGGCCGCTGTTAATCCGCAACGAAGGCCGTAATTATGACGTCAGCGTCGACGATAATACACAGTGTGTCCACATTAAACCTCCCTGATTTAAAAATACTATATATCTATCTATATATATATATATAACTATTGCGGAAAGTGATGTGTCAGTGAAACATTATAAACGGAATTAGAGTAGGACACCAGAAGAATGCCTTGACATTTGAATGTCTCGCTTTTGCAGATGACATTGTGTTCTTTGCGAGAGATCTGGAGTCTGCAATCAAACAGATAAAAATATTGAAGGAAACAGCTGAGAAAGCAGGATTACAAATATCGTTTGAGGAAATGGAATACATGAACATAGACGCAAAGGCCGGACATGGACAGTGAAAACTAAATATGGTGAAATCTTGACTCCCAATGTCAATGAGAAGGCTGCAGTTGAAGATAAGGCGAGAAAGATGGAAACAGCTTTCAGGATTTGTCAAAAGACGCACAAATCGAAATTATTTCCTCGTCATATCTTTGCTTTACAATATGGTAAAAACCGCAAGGTTCTAAGATTTATAGTTTTTTGAAGTGAAAACTAATACGGGGTGTTACAAAAAGGTACGGCCAAACTTTCAGGAAACATTCCTCACACACAAACAAAGAAAATATGTTATGTGGATATGTGTCCGGAAACGCTTACTTTCCATGTTAGAGCTCATTTTATTACTTCTCTTCAAGTCACATTAAACATGGAACGGAAACACACAGCAACAGAACGTACCAGCGTGACTTCAAACACTTTGTTACAGGAAATGTTCAAAATGTCCTCCGTTAGCGAGGATACATGCATCCACCCTCCGTCGCATGGAATCCCTGATGCGCTGATGCAGCCCTGGAGAATGGCGTATTGTATCACAGCCGTCCACAATATGAGCTCTAACATGGAAAGTAAGCGTTTCCGGACACATGTCCACGTAACATATTTTCTTTGTTTGTGTGTGAGGAATGTTTCCTGAAAGTTTGGCCGTACCTTTTTGTAACACCCTGTATAGGCGCGCTACGCGATGTTTGGGTGGGGGTAAATCTATGAGTTGGTGACGTCACCGACACTGATATGCGCGTTGCATGCTTTTCGCAAAATTTTATACAAGTACACAGTTTTTATCCGATTTTGATGCAACTTTTCATACATGTACTATACAACAAATAAAAAATACTGCTTACGTTTGATTTACAGAAACCTAAACCCTTTCTTCCTTTACGTCATCACCTTTATTTCTGCGACAGTTTTTTTTTACACAAAAATTACAAACCAAAGTTTTTATCGGATTTTGATAGTACTTAGCACACGTATACCTCACAACGAGGCGGTCTGGTAGCTCAGTGGTTAAGGAGTCTGATTGGAGATCGAAAGGTCCCGGTTCGAATCCCTGTCTCAGCGGGAATTTACAAAGGCGCTTAACCCGACCTTCACCTCTGGCACAGCTTGCTGTGTAATGTGAAGTACGCCAGAACACTCACTGTTCTTAGAAATCGGGGAGATTTCATGTGCACACTCTGTAGATTTGGAAAAGGATGAAAGCTTTTTCCAATCTTGTCGATTTACGAATATAACCTGTCGTTTACCCTTTTAACAATTTCTGATTAATTTCAACTAATTTATCGTGATTAAAGACAAAACGCCGTCCTTAATACATAAAACATCGTTGGCTTCAACAATCTACATTGTTACAATTTCAAAAACTGTGCTACTTCGTCAAAGAGTTAATACAATGACTTTAGTGTAAATGTAAGATCGAAGTTTTTCACGGCGCTGTAAATTAATAAACGCTTCTCGGTTTTTCATATCTGCTGTTGAGAATGAGGGCTGAGATCAGCATTCCCAGGTGTTCCGATTTTTTTGCGGGACGTACCGATTTTCGGGGCTCTGGGGACGCGACCCGATTTACCCTCGATCGGGACAGCAAATCTCCCGATTTCTTTGCTGAGGGATAAAACCCATTAGGCCGGTTACACACTGGGCGGTTTCGTCCGCTCCGGAAATTTCTCCGTCGCCGCCCTTCAGGTAGTGGCGCGAGGGATCAAATGGGAGCTTACACACTGGGCGGAGGGGAAAACCCGCGGCAGCGCTGCCGTCGACGGCAGGTATGCCGCCGCGCGCTGCCACTACATTCGACGGTTGTTTGACCGCCCCAGTCCAGACAGTGGCCCATGTGGCCAGATGGGCGCTTGCACACTCGGTGGATTCCAACCGCTTGTGCGTTTTCAGTCTGTGTAAAGTTATCATTTTTTGAATTTAAAAATCGTAATATGAGTTAAGTGGTGATAGATAATGATATTCTCATTTCGTTAGTGGAAGCTAGACCAGTTTTAAGAGACAAAACAGTGGTTTCTTTTAAATATCGGGACGCTACCAGGAGCTCTTGGAAAGAAGTGTGCCTTGAAAGTGGAATGATTTTGACGAAATGGAAAATTAGGAAAAATGCCTTTGGATAGTAAACTATTGATCACGTATTTAGATAAATTTTTACACTTCAACTAGAATTTGAATAATATTGAATCACATTTTATAGAAAGATTTTGGTTTTTAATAGTATATAACTCTGTCCTCATATCTTAGACAATTGCCAAGGAACACTTTCAACATTCGAAATTCTGTCGCTCGACATTGTGAGATTTTTTTTTTGTTTTCCTTTTTTTAACACAATATTGACGAATACAGTGAGACAAGCTGTTTAGTAAATTCGGCATCATCTTCGCCATTTACTTTCGATTTTTCTTTGTAAAGTAATAATTTTTAAAACACTCAACATATTACAACTTAAGCAAAAATGTTTAACTAGTCGTTTGTGCTTGTAAGAATAAAAGCAATGTAGAGCAAACTCAACAATGAGTCAATTACACAGTGAAGTATATGTATTAGTTACACATAAATGAAAGACTTAGTCATTATATGCCATAGTGTATTTTTCAAACTTTTCTTGTACACCTATTCATATTCACCTAAAGGAATTTTCACCCTAATTAACATAAAATAAATATAGGGTATTGGAATTATATAAAATTAAATGTTTATCTTTAGTAGGTCCATGAGAAATCTGCTTACTTCAAGGTGATTACCAGCATTTCCACACTTTGAATACAATTCATCAACTGTGTATTTCTCCTTTGAATGACATACTTTAGTTTCGCAAGCAACTCTTGATATAAACATCCCAAATTAATTGAAAAATTTGCAGTTATCGTTCCTCAAATATTCTGTTCTCCTTTGGTTTTTTCTTTTCCTATTTCTATGGCGACGGAACCGTTAAAATAAAAAATTTAAAACCTAACTACGAAATAATAAACACCAAATTAACTAAATTAACATCTAATTTCCCAATATTAAACTCAAGCAACCAAAAGCAAGGTACTGACGCCCGACCACGGCACCTTTTTCCTGCTCTTCTTAGCAGTGGAAATTTCACCGCTGAAATACCAGCGGTAGTTCGACCGCTCAATGTGTGAACACCTCTAGGCGGCGACGGAGAAATTTCCGCTGCGGACGAAACCGCTCAGTGTGTAACCGGCCTTACTCGTCGCAAAAAATTAAATCGCGTGTGATACTTCAGATGCATCGCACCAAAGTAGCTGCGTTATGCACGGCTTATTGTACAACATTTCCCACTAACCTGTACATTGTGCCAAAAATCAGTTTAGCATATCTCGTGGTGGCAAAAATAACATAGCAAAACAACAGAAATGTAACGAACACAAGAAAAAAGAAGGGAGTCCCAATTTAACAACCTCGCTGGAAATATTTTTAACACCGATCAAATGATTTTTTTTTAATGCTAGTTTAGTTACGCGTCATCGATATCGAGGTCATTAGAGGCGGGAAAGGAATGAGTTCAAATAACGGGGAGAAATTTGGCAATGGCATTTTGAAGGAAGCATCCCGGCAATCACCTGGAGTGATTTGGGGAAAGCATTGAAAACCTACATCTGGATTCCTCCAGAATGCGAGGCTAGAGCGTTAACCGTTCACCCACCACGCTTGATCCGATCAAATGAGCATCCAAGAATCAAGAAGTGATAGTACCACCCTGTCAAGGGGACATCCATTAATTACGTGAGGTGAAATAGGGGGGGGGGGTCCGATGAAATCTCACCAGATCTCACCACGGGGGAGGGGGGTCTACGGAAATCTCACGTGAGATTTTACGAAAAATTTGGGGACAGTAGAGCCAAAAAAAAAGTCTACAATTTGCGCCAAAGTCGATTTTAGAAGGGTATTTAGTCAAAAAAGTTAGGGTGTGACCTAAAAAAAAAAAAAAAAAAATACCAGGTCTGACCAGAGTGGGGGGGGGGAGGGGGAGGTCCGGCCAGATCTCACGAAATCTCACCAGGCACCAGTGGGGAGGGGGGGGGGGTCCAGAAATCCGGAAAAACACCTCACGTAATTTGTGGATGCCCCCCAAGCACACCACCTCATTCAGTTCATTCCGTTGTGAATCAAAACTCGATTGTACCTTGTATAACGATTCTAAAATTGCTGAAAAATTTTCACTTGCAAGAACAAAGACGAGTGGCATTGTACATAACGTTTTAATTTCGGCATCTACTCAAGAAGCGACTGACGTTCTGGCCTCGCATTCGGGAGGACGCCGGTTCGAATCCTCATCCGGGCATCCAGATTTGGGTTTCCCGTGGTTCCCCAAATCACTCCAGGCAAATGCCGGAATGCTTCCTTCAAAAGGCCATGGCCGAATTCCTTCCCATTCCTTGCCCCCATCCTTTCCCGTCTCTAAAGACCTCAAAGTTGAGAGACGTTAAGCAGATTTTTTTTGATTTTTTTTAAAGCGATCGAAACTCTTCATAATGGTACATTTTATAGTGTTGCTACAGACACCTCCAATAACGGTGACAAAAAAAAAAAAAAAAAAAAAAAAAAAAAAAAAAAAAAAAAAAAAAAAAAAAATTAAAAAAAATTCGCTGATGGTAAGGTTTACAGCGCAACTACAAACTCAAAATCTTGAGTTCTATGAAGATGCGAATGAAGCAGCACTAGCCACGCATTTAAATTTAGAAACACGACTCAACGAAACCAACATTGATAGCAAACAT
>JARYHS010006518.1:6695361-6832379 GCA_031002005.1 Vandiemenella viatica
AATAGATCCAGCTATGCCGATGATACTAAAAACGCATGACGATACGGAGTACAGCGTCAAACCAGATGACGTATAGATGTCTGAATAAGGTTAACGCTGAGCATTGCCTGTAGTTTCAATAAGCTACTCGGGCGGGATTCGTTCTTTATTATAGCATGTTCTGCTCTATAGCTGCTCGCTACCGGTTCGAGCGATCGATGTTCGCCGCGATATAAATAGCGAGCGCCACCATCGCCCGTCTGCCCCGTGGAGATATGCATCCCCCGTGACAGTAACCACTGATATTACTAGAGATATGCAACACAAAAAGCTAGAATTACGCGTGCAAATATGCACGAAAAATGATTAAAATATCCACGAAAAGTGTAAAAAAGTATCAAAATATTCAACATTATATAATACAAAAATAGTAATTTTTAGTTTTTTTATTTCAAAACAAGCATTGAATTAACAAGTAGTTGAATAGTATATTTATAAATTCGATAGTTAACAATTATTTAACATTTTTATTTTTGTAAACGTAAACAATTGGGTACTGTTCCAAATATTCAATAGTAAGATTGTTTCCTCGATCTGTCAAAATATTTTTATAATTTCCACATTCACTGGCGTAACTGGGCAGTATTTGAATTTGGGTGCTATGTTAGCAGTCATTGTTTCTGGAAATAGTTCACCCGTCCCATTACTAAAACTATCAAATTGACACAAAGATCCAAAACCTGGGTTATTGTTCAAAATATTTTCAAACGTCACTTTAAGTTTTCACAGGATCCATGGTTTCCACAAATCACTCCAGGTGAATGCCAGGATGCTTCCTTCAAAAAGGCCATGGCCGAATTCCTTCCCGTTCCTTGTCCCCAGTCCCATCCCGCCTCTAATGACCTTAGCCGTCGACGAAGCGTAATGCAAAAAAAAAAAAAAAAAAAAAAAAAAAAAAAAAAAAAAAAAAATTGCACAGGAATACCTCTGGCAATGCTGATTTTATTCATTGACTGAATAGACTCAATCAAAGTCAAACCTTGAGTTTCTAGCTTTTAAATACTCGCAGGTATGTGGGATAAATTAGTGCTAATCACAGCTATGGTTTTAATACTAGAATTGTTAAATGCTTCCTTGTACTGACAAACTGTCATAGCCTCTCCACTATCAAAGTCGTTTACTACAGCTTTAATGGCCTCGAAGTGTTCACTGTAAAACAGTACAGCTTCAACCCACGTCGCCCATAGAGTTACCACTGGTTTCGGAGGTAAAGGCACATTTCGTAAATTTTTATAGGCATTATTACGAGAACGTGCCTTAAGAAACGCTTTCTCTGTTGATGGAATCAGTTTGTTTATATTCCCAGACGTGGGTCGTAGTTCTTCAGGGAGTCGTCGTAGACTAAGAGCTGTGCTGCTAGTAGGTTTAGCCGCTACAACGTAAGATTTTATCTATTAAGTAGGTACACTACCGAAAAATATTGTAAATATAGCGAAAATACGCACCATCACTAGGTTTTAGGTAAAATATGCAATAACCGGTGAAAATGGGCTTAATATGCACATATAAACATGGAAATGCATGTAATCCGTTCACTAGTAGGTTAAGTGCACAGCTTGATAGTTAAGCCACTGCTACGAAATTAATTGCCGTAATACAGTCGTTAAGTTTGATTTTCGTAGAATTTCATTTTTAAAATATATGGAGAAACTTTATGGCTGAAAAAATAGTAACATCTCGCCAATGAAAGCTATATAAAAAACTTAAAAAAAACTTAAATTACTCATGGTTTCTGCTGTAATCACAAATGCAAATTGTCATTAAGGCCTAGGCTAAATTTAAATTTAATAAAAAAACTGTCGCTAATTTTGCTGCTTGACCAAAATGAACATTACGGTTCATTTGCTTTTTACGTATTTTATTGAACACTTTCGCTGTACGTGAGTTATTATGTTATTTAAAGTAGACACAGGTCAAATAAGTTACTGAAGTTCTGACAATTAATTTCTACGGTTTTGCTCAACTGTTTAATAATCTGTATTAAGTTCTCTGGCCGTTGCAGACACTATGACCAGGATTGCCAACCGTCCGGTTTTCTTCCGGACTGTCTGGTTCTAACTTGATTTGTCCGTGTCTGGTTCACTACATGCGACCGGACGCAAAATGTCCGGTTATAAAGGAATTTAAAAAAATTGTGGAAATCAACAAATCCGGCGCGTTACATATACATAATGAGTGATCTGCCGAATACAGTACGGAACCGTTATTTTCGTTTCAGAGTAGAGTGGCTCTCAAATGACGAATTTAAAACGTGGCTACGTAAAGAAAACATTCCGCCGCACATTGTCAAGTGTGTAAAATGAATTTTATTGTAAAATTTGACGGTATAACAGCAGTGAAACGCCATGCGAAAACAGGACACGTGACGAAAACAGAATCTACATCTAAAACAGCATTTTTAACTTAAATTTTTAAAGTGGCTGTGCTGAAGATTACACTTTCTTCTGCAGACATTTTGTTGACATAATATTGGAATAATAGTTATTTTATTGCATTATTAATTTTATTAAATTTTTGTGATTGTGATTCCAAACAATAATTTTTTTGTTATTTTTTAGCTCGCAATTATTATAACAACAATTAATTGTAAAAATAGGAAACGAATTGCTCTTTAAATTTTACTTTTTCTCACATACATACCCCCTTCCTCCCATCTTTCCCCCCCCCCCTCCACTTGTGGGCTTTTATCCGGTCGTGGAGATCTCAAATGTTGGCATCTGCCCGACCGTGGAAATCTGAAAAGTTGGCAATTCTAACTATAACCAAAGATTACATTATGAGTGTATGCCCAGACTTTAAAAAAAGTGATGCTTTCGAAGCAATTTTGCACTCCCATTAAACAAAATTTCTTAAAATTTTGCAAAATGAACTTTTAGAGTAAAAAATACGGGAAGTTTGTATTTTGTTAATTTCCAGACTACGTCCTTTGAAACAAAAACTGCGCGATTGTCCCTGTTCGTGTTTAATACCTACGCCTATTAATATTACCGAGTTCTTCAAGCTAGAGAGATTTGAAGCACATGTCATGTTCGTGTTTGGACAGATCAGGTCAACCTGCCATAATGTTAGATCCTAGAAAATGGAACTATTCCAGACCCGATCCGAACAAATGAGTCACGTGGCTACGCTAGTATTAGAAATAAAGTTATAAACGTTAATGCAACTATCTACGACACTTATATCTAATAAGTGTTACATAATTCGATATTAATAATAATAACAAAATGAATTGGGGTTAGTGATAATGTTATTGTCTAAGATATTCGACGCCAAATAACCACGGGCTATACATTAATGAAAAATCCAACCAGTATTTTCCGCGTGAATGCTGTACAGCCTGACAGACACAAATTTTAAAAACAGTTAATTCCTCTTCTGCAGGTTATATATAAACTGTGCATCAAACTAATTTTTAAAAAAAATATTTTAAAATGACAGGTTTACTTTTGGGGAGTCTTGGGTTGAATTATGCGATGGTTGCGTCGAACTTCTATGGCAAAATTCCTTCCTGTTCCTTGCCACCAGTCGTTTTCCAGAAACTACCGCACTCTAAAATTTAGGGCAGTTCGTTTTATATGTAAAATCTAAATGACAGTTTCTTAAAACGTCAAATGAACGCTACTTAAAAATCACTGCATTTTTATTTTAGTTTTGGTAAATACATTTTGTATATCGAACCTTCAATAGGCGAATGATTGACAGATTTTTTGTGTCGTCAGTCTTTCGACTGGTTTTATGCAATCCTCCATCCGTTCCTATCCTGTGCTAACCTCTTCATCTCCACATACCCCTTACAACCCACGTCCTCATATATCTGCTTCGTATACTCTAATCTCTGTCTTCCTCTACAGTTCTGTTCCCTCCACTAACAAATTAACCAATCCAGCATGTCTCAAAATATGACCTACCAGCCTGTCTCTTCTTTCCGTAAGACTCTTCCACAAACTTCTTTCCTCACCCGTCATTTCCAAAACATGTACTTTATCTGTCCACTTAATTTTCACCGTCCTACTAAAGCCGCGTTCCCACGATCCCTTGTAACGGAGACGAGACGGGACGGGACCTCATTAGCCGAAGTGTAGGGACGACCGCGGGCCGCAGGTTAGCCCTAGCTTACCTCGCCGCCACCTCCCCACCACGTTGCCTAGTGTCGTTTGGCACAGAGCACTTTACAGCAACAGAAGGGGTGCGCACCGCTGCTGCAAACCGATGGCAACAGCGCACCACTACACACGCCTGTGATGTTTACCGACTCAGAGTGGGTAGCTGTGTCTCGTCTCCGCTAGCAGAGGCGGCCCTGTTCCCATGGCGTGTGGTTGAGTATTCGTCCCGTCCCGACCCGTCTCGCCTTCGTTACAAGAGATCGTGGGAACGCGCCTTAAGTAATATCATTTTCGCGAGATCTACTTGTGACTTGAGACAGAAGAAATACTTGCAAAAACATTAGCACTCGTCTTTACAACAGACGAAATAAGTTTAGAAAATAGCTTTTAGTAATTTAGGTTTGTTAGATGACCCGTTCAAAAATTTCGAGGATACGATGAATAGTAAGGTTGAGGGTTTGTAATAGGTCAAAAGAATAACTGACACATTTGTAGCAATTGTTCATTCGTTTATTGTAGTAGGTACGTAAGGAAATAGTTACAACTTATTACGGAACAATTAGGAAAAACTTTTGGACCTGTAAAACATATGTATGACAAACTGTCACTGACCTTAATGGAAGACAACCAACCTGAACAAAATGCACACAGCTCATCCATATCTCTGGGATATGTGTTGCTGTGTTGAGTGTACGGAAATAAATTGTGTTTTCTACGCGATAGCGACACTACTAGATACGTAAAATAAACGACGTATGATTGAGCATTCTGTTATTTTTATGTCATATGTACCTGATTTTACGTTGTATTTTTTTTTTTCGGGTTTACGCCTCGGCGACGGCTAACGTCATTAGAGGCGGGATGGGATTGGGGCAAGGAACGGGAAGGAATTCGGCTATGGCCTTTTTTTTTAAGGAAGCATCCCGCCATTTGCCTGGAGTGATTTGGACCAACCATGGAAAACGCAAATCTGGATGCCCGGACGGGGATTCGAACCAGCGTCGTCCCGAATGCGAGGCCAGAACGTTAACCGTTCACCCACGACGCTTGAAGTTTTTTTTTTTTTTTTTTTTTTTCAAAAAGATGCGAACCCTTGTGATAATGTTACAAGATATGTTGTCTATGCTTATGACATTAACCGTCTTTTGCTAGTCTGGCATATAGAGGGTTGTTCCACCAATCCTACTCACGTACTATTTAAGTGTTCGTTTCGGAGTTGGTACTCCTGAATGTTAATTCCGTGGTGGGTAATAGTTGGTTGGTTAGTTATGCCCCTCCATCTGAGCACGATGGCCAAGTTACTCGCAAAGATGTCGGCGGAATAGCACGAGCCACTCGCGCAGCAGTTGGCAAACCTGGTCTCATTAACGCTGCCGACAGGAGTGCCACTACACCGGAGCGAACTGTTGTGAACTTGGACTCTGTGAGTGGTCGGGGAGAGTGTTTTGAGTGCTGTTCCCGGAACTTGGCAGCACTGAATTAAGTCAGAGACGACGAGCAAACTAGAGTTACTATAACAACCTAATTGTAGGTAAAGCACACGTTTAATACGTCTAATTACAACCGTTTCGTTTGAAGTTTTGCCGGTAGCTAAACGAGGCTTGTTGAAAATCACAACCCTTTTGCTGTCAACTTTCATCTTGCTAGTCCCATGCTATATACATACACTGAAGAGCCAAAGAAACTGGTATAGGCATGCGTATGCAAACACAGAGATATGTAAACACTCAGAGTACGGCGCTACGGTCGGCAACGCCTATATAAGACAACAGGTGTCTGGCGCAGGCGTTAGATCGGTTACTGCTGCTACAATGGCAGGTTATCGCGATTTAAGTGAGTTTGAACGTGGTGTTATAGTCGGCGCACGAGAGATGGGTCACAGCATCTCCGAGGTAGCGATGAGGTGGGGTTTTTCCCGTACGATCATTTCACGGGTGCACAGTGAATATCGGGAATCAGGTAAAACATCATATCTCCGACATCGCTGCGGCCGGAAAAAGATCCTGCAAGAACGGGACCAACGACGACTGAAGAGAATCGTTCAACGTGACAGAAGTGCAACCCTTCCCCAAATTGCTGCGGGTTTCAATGCTGGGCCATCAACAAGTGTCAGCGTGCGAACCATTCAACGAAACATCATCGATATGAGCTTTCGGAGCCGAAGGCCCACTCGTGTACCCTTGCTGAGTGCACGACACAAAGCTTTACGCCTCGCCTGGGCCCGTCAACACCGACATTGGACTGTTGATGATTGGAAACATGTTGCCTGGTCTGACGAGTCTCGTTTCCAATTGTATCGAGCAGATGGACGTGTACGGGTATGGACACAACCTCATGAATTCATGGACCCTGCATGTCAGCAGGGGACTGTTGAAGCTGGTGGAGGCTCTGTAATGGTGTGGGGCGTGTGCCGTTGGAGTGACATGGGACCCCTGATACGTCTAGATACGACTCTGACAGGTGACACGTACGTACGCATCCTGGCTGATCACCTGCATCCATTCATGTCCATTTCGCATTCCGACGGACTTGGGCAATTCCAGCAGGACAATGCGACACCCCACACTTCCAGAATTGCTACAGAGTGGCTCCAGGAACACTCTCCCGAGTTTAAACACCTCCGCTGGCCACCAAACTCCCCAGACGTGAACATTATTGAGCATATCTGGGATGCCTTGCAACGTGCCGTTCAGAAGAGATCTCCACCCCCTCGTACTCTTACAGCCCTGCAGGATGCATGGTGTCAATTCCCTCCAGCACTACTTCAGACATTAGTCGAGTCCATGCCACGTCGTATTGCGGCACTTATGCGTGCTCGCGGGGGCCCTACACGATATTAGGCAGGTGTACCAGTTTCATTGGCTCTTCGGTGTATGATACGCTCAAATATTGAAAACGCTCATTGAGCTAAAAAAAAAAAAAAAAAAGATCACAACGTGGTTTCTTCAAAACGGTCCGTATTGTGGTATTTTTTTTCGCTCAATGTGCGTTTTCAATCTATGTGTATAAAATCACTTTCCCGCTGTATATGTTAATGTCATGTAATTTTTAAAAAATGAAAAATTTAACTAATGGAATGTTCATAAAGCTAGATAAAAATAAGGCCTTTCGTTACCAACAGGAAATGTTGTACGTAGATGTGATCAATATCTGGTATCGATATTTTGCAGAAACTTTAGTTGGGACTCTATCTGAGTTTTGTAATGTACGAGTATGGATGTAACCTTTACAGTAATTTTCGGTATATACTGCAATGTTAATCTTTGATGTAGTGGTTTGATTGAATTTATACGTGTATACAGGATAACTGAAGAAATAATTAAGCGAAGTTACATAGCAAAGAAACATTACTAAGAGATTACAAAGAGTGTAGTGTTTATCTGTATTGTGGTGTGATCTTTGGTGGGTGTCTCGTAAAGGAGTGTTCATCTGTATGCAGTGTGATCTGTGACACGTGTCTGTTCTCGGTACAAACGAATTATCATTTCACGCTCGGTTCCTCGGTCACTTAAAGTAATAAGGTGTATCGCAGATTTTAAGCTACACCATGATCTTTCAGACTTTGAAAACCGCATACAAATCGGTTCTGTAGTTTTTGCGTTATGCCTGTTCAAAGGGATAGACACACAGGTAGTTTTTTTTTTTTTTTTTTTACAGATTCAGTGCCTGGATGACCGAGCTTTGCTCCGCGTCTTTCGATTACTGTTCACTATGCAAGATTGCTTCAAAATCGTTAGAGACGTCTGGGGTTTGATTAAAGTTAAACGTTTTTCTTGAAGGCTTCCTAGGCACTTTGAAGTGCAAAGTTCCTTGCTATAACCAAAGAGAAAATTAACTAACATCAGTAGGCTTACTGGTACCTGCAACTTTTACGAGATGGCCTTTTTTTTTTCTCCTGGAAGACACCTATTTAGATTGAATAATCTCGGCTACAGCTTGTAAGAATACACAGCATCTTAGTTTTTAAATAATTAATGTTTTTATATTATTTCAATGGGAAGCGTATTGATAGTGGTATTTCCGATTCATTATTTTGTATTTGATTAATGTTATGCTGATTATGTGTGTATGGTGTTAAAAGTGTTTTATATATTGTTATTTTTATCGTGTTATTAATATTGTGTCAAAGAAATCCATGCGCCGTTACCGAGTGAACAATGTACATGAAAATCTCTGGAATAAACAGTGCAGGGAGGAAGATCTTTGACGTAAAGAAAGATGAGAAGCAGAGATCGTGTGTAGTACGGCGAAGTTTGGATGAAACTGAGAATTGTATTTGTTAATGTAAAGCAACAATAAAGTAATGAAGGATGATATAAATAATAAATTTTACAAGCTGACCCCTGAAGATGCCACTACCAAAACGCCAGTTGTGATCGGCGGGTTGCGTTTCGGACCCGCAGGCGTTGCGGTGAGACAAACTGTGTCCGGGTGCCCGTGTAATTAATTTTAACATAAATTTTAAACGAACAATGTGTTTAAACGTGATCTCTGTATGCTATGCCTGAAGTAAGTAAAAGATACTGTCCACAGTCTTAGTACCAGGGAGGGGCCATAAATTATCCAGCTCCATTTTGGCCTCTATTAATAAACGTTACTTGGCCCAGTGTAGCTGTCTACCCAACTGCTTCCTCCCCCTCTAGTCATAGCCACGCAGTTTATGGACGCTCCCTTAGTTGAAAAAAAGGTACGTTGACAGCATAAATAACGCATGAACGATTATATTAGACAGGTTGTAAATATTCTGCCCTCCGTTACCTTCGGATAAATGTATATTTCGCAGCTATACGTAGTTTTTCTGGTACACAAAAGTTCACGTAATTTGTATGTGAATAATAATCTAATTAGGTCAATATTGTTTTGCAGTATCTCCGCGCCAATAAGAACTCATTTTTGCTTCGATGGTTTCTATTTGACGCGAAGTAAGATACAGGGCATTCGCCGGAAAACGCTACCCTCCCAGTCTGTTGCCGTCGGCAACTTGCTCGGACAGTGGAGCCAGCAACTCCCGCCACACGGCGCCGTGAATCACCGCACTGTTTAACACCCCCGCTGCCCCAACAGTGCAGTGACGCAGTATAATAGGACCCTTTCATTGTTAACAACGGTTTTGTTTGCATTGTAGCTAGTTTGTGACTTCAGTCTCTTATTAATCAGTGTTGTGAATAAACGTTTCTTTGCGGTTTGGCTGGTTTGGCGCTTCATACTCTTACCAATCTGTACGGTGTTTGAGTGTGAGTAAAATTATGCTACATTACAGTTTGCAACAAAGAATATTTCTCTACGATACATATGTGAAGAAGAAGTCGTTTAAAAAGTGTCGCAGTAAATTTCGTCGCGAATTTCCTGGCGCTTTACTGCCAGCTAAATCAACAATTCTGCGTCTGGTTAAAAAAGTAAGAGAAACGGGTTCATTTTTTAACAAAAGGAGACTGTCGGTCAACTGTATTCTCACAGAGGAGAAAATTGACGATATCGCTTTTCGACTAGAACAGTCACCCAAAAAATCATTAAGTCAGTTAGGGCAGCGTGTGTCTCGAAATATTTTCAGAAGATGTGAAATGTGCATTACACAAGAGGGTCAACACTTCCAGCATCTTTTATAAGGTAAGCTAACGAATTACGTTACATTTAAATGCTTAGCACACAAGTTTATGAAGTTTATGAAGCGTAATTATTATGAAATAGTCCGCAGCCGACGGTCGAACAATGCCGGAAGCTGACCGCTCGCTCGCCGGGAGCAGTTTCTTCCTTGTAACGCTAACAGTAGGTTGCGTTTTCCCGGCGAACGCCCTGTAGAATCCGATTTGGCCTCTAAGGAACTGGCCGCCACAGGTGTCGAATGTGAATGATGAGAAGGGGAGGAAGTAAAGTCCTGCCCTAAGTCCGACCGGGTCTGCTAGTCTACTGGAGACAAGTCCTGTGCTGCCATCTGTCTGTCTGTGAAACCTGTAACTATGTTCAGCGCGTGGTGAGGGTATTTCTTGTTTGTGAAATGTGTAGTTTGTGAGGCGGCTTGGAACTGCCCCGGCATTTGCCTTGATGGTTGCTGAAAACAGGTTAAAAACCGCTGAAGCCAGTTTTTATAACTGAATTCCTAGTAAGAGACGAAAGGTAAAATTACTATTACTATTACTCCACGATTCACTAAAAGTGTGTGGCGGAGGGTGCATTGCACCTATCCGAAATGGTAATAGTTTGGGGGGGATATACGGGATATGGCAGGAGGCGCCCATGGGCTATTGTGAGGAACCATCCCAGCATTCGCGTGCAATGATCCGGGAAAACCATGGAAAACCCAGATCAGGATGGCTGGAGTGCTTTATCGAAAGCGACTCCTGTCGGATTTAAGTTTACTCGCCCGGTAAATCCTTTCTATTCCATTCGCTAATCGCTCGTGGAAAAAATGAATACAGAAAAGAATCAGTTCGGGCCCTGATTACTCTTATCTTATGTTCACTATCATTCCGAGATACGAATGTTGCTGGTAGCAATATTTCTTTGCTGTCATTCCGAAATATGTCAGTCGGGAATTTTTCAATTAGCTTCTGTCGAGAGCAACGCCTTCAGTGTTCCAGGTCTTCCCAACCTAACTCCTTCAACATCGCACTTACGCTTTCCCTCCAACTATATATACCTGTCACGAATCGGGCGGCTCTTCTTTGGACCTTCTCTATTGCCTCCATTAACCGCTTCTGATGGGGACCGCATACAAAACAATAGTATTCCAAGTGAGGACGCACTAGTGACTTGTATTCAAACGATTTAACTTCCGAAGTGCATTGTTTTAAATTACGACCTAGAATTCGGAGCATACGATTCGCTTTCCCAATTACATTCTCGATATGTTCATTCCACGACAAATTATTACGAATTGTTACCCCTAGGTATTTAGCGGAATCTACAGTTCTAAGGACAGTACCATTAATTGTATATTCAGAGCTAAATGGTGTCACCTTTTTACTTATACGCATGACTTTGCACTTTTTAGCGTTTAACTCCAACTGCCAGTCTTTACACCACGCAATTATTTTCATAATATCGTCTTGTAACAAAGCGCTGTCTTCCTGGGTTTTTCTTTCACGATAAATAATATCATCATCGGCAAATAATCTTTTCATCCCCCTTATTACGTCACACAAATCATTAATGTATATGAGAAACAACAGAGGCCCTATCACGCTTCCCTGGGGTACCCCGGACCTCACTCGGTAAGTGATGAACGCTCACCATCGAGGTCTACACACTGTGTTCTGCCCTTCAGGAAGTCTGCAACCCAGTCGCATATTTGTCTAGATATGCCGTAGCCACGAAGTTTCCTAAGTAACCTAGTGTGAGGCACAGTGTCGAAAGCTTTTTTAAAATCTAATAGAACTATTGAATTGGAAATTGATTGGATATTCGGAATGAGAGAGAAAATAAAAATATATACAGCTAACCTCAAGTTCCATACTCTAATACAGTAAAGCAAAAATCGTGTGGTCTTGCGACCTGGTGACAAATTTTCAATTTGCCGCGCATTCCGCCTCCGCCGTTGCCGGACCTACAGTTCAACGTGGAACCCGAACCACAAACGTCCTGACTTGGCTCAGATGATTAGACACAACACTTGAAATATTCCTAGCACCTCCGGAATCACATATACAGGGCGTTCGCCGGGAAACGCAACCCACTGTTAGCGCTACAAGGAAGAAACTGCTCCCGGCGAGCGAGCGCTCAGTTTCCGGCATTGTTCGACCGTCGGCCGCGGACTATTTCATAATAATTACGCTTCATAAACTTGTATGTGCTAAGCATTTAAATGTGACGTAATTCATTAGCTTACCTTATAAAAGATGCTGGAAGTGTTGACCCTCTTGTGTAATGCACATTTCACATCTGAACATATTTCGAGACACACGCTGCCCTAACTGACTTAATGATTTTTTGGGTGACTGTTCTAGTCGAAAAGCGATATCGTCAATTTTCTCCTCTGTGAGAATACGGTTGACCGACAGTCTCTTTTTGTTAAAAAATGAACCCGTTTCTCTTACTTTTTTAACCAGACGCAGAATTGTTGATTTAGCTGGCAGTAAAGCGCCAGGAAATTCGCGACGAAATTTACTGCGACACTTTTTAAACGACTTCTTCTTCACATATGTATCGTAGAGAAATATTCTTTGTTGCAAACTGTAACGTACCATAATTTTACTCACACTCAAACACGGTACAGATTAATAAGAGTATGAAGCCCCAAACCAGCCAAACCGCAAAGAAACGTTTATTCACAACACTGATTAATAAGAGACTGAAGTCACAAACTATATACAATGCAAAGAAACCGTTCTTAACAATGTAAGGGTCACTGCACTGCACTGTTGGGGTAGCGGAGGTGTTAAACAGTGCGGTGATTCACGGCGCCGTGTGGCGGGAGTTGCTGGCCCCACTGACCGAGCAAGTTGCCGACGGCAACAGACTGGGAGGGTAGCGTTTTCCGGCGAACGCCCTGTATTATTTCTTAAAGGAGGGTTCTTTTTTCATGACAACGACTCTTTCTCCCTTCATGATCACCTAAAATCTAAAATAAGACATCATTTTAAAGATCAAGTACTCAACTTTGGTAACATCATTGATTAAGAAAGGAATGTTTCGAAATTAGACCTGTAAATGGCATAATAATTATGAACAATCAAGTCGACCGGTATGTGGTAGTTCAAAATCACTGGAGTCGATAAGGATTAATTGCACCGCTAGATAGTAACACCATATATATAATTTTTTATACTGGCGATGGTCGCATTACCAGTAGATATTTCAGTTTGACAACTAAACAATTGCTGCAAAAGAGATAGTTCAGAGTAAAGCTGTTAGGCGTCACTGGTGTGGTTAAGGAGTGGTCGGACTACCGCTAGATAGCAACACCATATATCGAAATGGTCGCATTAGCGGTAGATATTTCAGTTGACAAATAAGCAAATGCTAAAATTGAAATAGTTCTGAACGCAGCTGTTGCGCTTCGGTAGTATTGATAATTGCGTTACCGCTAGATAGCAAGACCACAATAAAGTTTTATCACGGGCCATGATCGAATTACCACTACCTATTTCACTTGACAAATAAATAATTCCTGCTAAAAAATGAGATAGTTCAGAGCTACATTTCTACTCTTCGTTTGCGTCGATAAGAAATGGTCGCATTACCGCTAGATAGCAACACCACATATCGAAATTTTTACACGGTCTATGATTGCATTACCGCTGGATATCAGTTGAAAGATGGACATTCGTTGTTACAAAATGAGATAGTTCAGAGCCAAATCGCTAGGCTTCGCTGGTGTCGATAAAAAGTGATCGCACTACCACTACATAGCAGTACCTCATATCGAAGTTTTTACACGGTCGGTGATCGCATTACCACATATCACAGAGATGATAAATTTTACTTTCTAGAGTTAGGAGCCGTACGGATATTTTCGTTTATGTTCGGGAAACATTTAGTCATTTGTAATTGTTACGTGAGTTGTCAAATAAACAATTGCTCCTACTGAGCCGTGTCTCCCTTCATCCTACTACTAACCACAAGCCACGGTATTCATTATACGTATACCATCAGCTAAATGTTCACAAGAGCCACTTAAAATATGGAAGGCTAGTGTAAGGCCGTGACCATTTTTTTTTTCTTTTTTTTTGCGAATTGTGACAGGTCTTGATAGTTCCAGTTTTTAGGGTCAAAGATTATTACAAGTTGACCTGATCTGACCAAAAACGAACCTGACCTGAACTTTAATTCATCCCTAGGGTGAATAAAATCTCTTGAGCTTGAAGAAATCATAAGAATATTAACAGACGTATAATTCGCGGACAGAGACGATCACGCTATCGTACAATTATTTCACACAAACCTGACTTGTATTTGACCCTAAAAGTCCACTCTGCAAAATTTGAAGAATTTCTGTTTACAGGGAGTGCACAATTGCTTCGATAGCATCACGTTAGGTTTTTTTTTTTTTTTTTTAAATTGAGATTGGGCAAATATTCATAATGTAATCTATGGTCATAGTGTCTGTAACGGCCAGAGAGCTTAATGCAGATTCCAAATTATTAAACAGTTTTATTTTAATTTAATTTAATTACAATAGAGCAAGGCTCCGGTGGCAATTTCCCTACACAACCATCTTCCCCCTATCCTGCACCCACCTACATTTGCCCTCTACAAATTTTATCTTTAAATTCTTTCAAAGTTTTCGGTAAATTATTCATCATTTCTCTTGGTAACTCATTCCAATCCCTGACACCCTTACCTAAAAAAGAGAATCTTCCCACACCCTTGTGCCTGAAATCGAGTGCCAGCTTGTGGTCATCGTCATCTTTTCCCTTCCATGCACTACTTTTCATACCTATTGCAATATCTTTCCATGCCTCATCGCCAGTATATGCACTGTACACTCCCATGACCCTCCTCATCCTCCTCCTGTCTTGC
This sequence comes from Vandiemenella viatica, assembly GCA_031002005.1. Taxonomy (NCBI): domain Eukaryota; kingdom Metazoa; phylum Arthropoda; class Insecta; order Orthoptera; family Morabidae; genus Vandiemenella; species Vandiemenella viatica. The sequence continues at coordinate 6,709,962 of JARYHS010006518.1, forward strand.
AATGAATCCCATTCCAGCTCTTTTATCATATCTGTTGCCGATTGTATTCTGCGATAATTTACAGAAACAAATCTAGCAGCCCTTTTTCGTACCATCTCCAACTCCTGTATTTGATACGTAAAATGAGGGTCCCATACTACAGTACCATATTCAAGCAATGGTCTGACCAAAGTTTTGTAACCCAATTCCTTGACTTCTCTCGTACATCCCCTCATCACTCTCTCCAACAAGTGCAGAACTTTGAAACCTTTTCCTACCACCTGTTCTATGTGTCCTGCCCAGTTAAGCTTGTTATCAAAAGTAATTCCAAGATATTTACATTTCAAGTCTTCAGCAAGCAATTCTTTCCCCACCTTATATTCATAATTAACCTTTTGTTTTTTATTTGTGTATCTAATAAGCTGACTCTTCTTTGCATTTATCTTCATTCCATGTTTACCAACCCAATTAGATATCTTGTCCAGATCACCCTGCAACTGTTTACAGTCCTCTATCCTTTTTATTCTTTTATACAGCATTATGTCATCTGCAAACAATTTAATTTCAGATAGTAAACAATCAACACAATTATTCATTAGAATAATGAATAGCAATGGTCCCAATACGCTACCCTGTGGCACACCCATTTTTACTTCCACTTCTTTTGATACTACATTTCCTACCCTAACTTTCTGTTTTCTACCATTTAAAAATTCTTCTACCCAACAAATGACTTTCTTATCCACTCCAATGGTTTTTACCTTATTTACTACCACAATTTCATGGCTTACTCTGTCAAACGCCTTTGACAGATCTAGTGCTACACTATCAATTTGGCCTCCCTTGTCCATTTCATCTGAAATATCTTGCATATATCCCACCAACTGAGATTTGCATGAATATCCTTGCCTGAAACCATGTTGCCTGCTTGAAAACCACTTACGTTCCTCACATATATTTGTGATGTGGTTGCATATCAATCTTTCCAATAATTTACCTACCACTCCGAAGAAATTAGGTACCAGAATACTCGATTCGGTAACATATTTGGTCTGACGTCCACTCTAAATAACTTACTAACTCACGTACAACAAACCTGAATAAAGATCATTAACGAAAGTGGACAGTAAAATACCTAAAAAATCAATTTAACCATTATTTATAAACTTTGGACAAGCAGCAACATTAGCGAATGTTTTAATTAAATTGAAATTTAGCCCTTTTTGGAATGAAAATTCGCGATTGTAGCAGACACCATAAGTTTTTTTAAAGTTTTTTATGTTGCTTTCATTAGCTGAAAATCAGTTCAACGTTTTTTTCAGCACTAAAGTTTACCGATATTTTGTTAAGTATGAAATGCTACGAATAACAGACTTAACGATTGTATTGTGCCAATTAATTTGGTAGCAGTTGCTTAGCTTTTTCCTATGAAATCTCTGGTCACTTAACTCGCGAGCGATGACTGGCAAGTGACGTCACCGTTCTCCAGCCAATACCTATCGAGGTGAGTGACCTTAGGAAGTCATATAGTAGATGACGAATGAGTTAATTCAATCCTAAAGCAGAATTTTATTCAATTTTTTTCAGCTATGCTCTATGTGTTTATCCAATAGTTTAAAATGAAATCCTAACAAGTATTTTGGCATTTCATTTCGTGGCATTTGCTGAGCTATTAAATTACTTTCATAACCTTTTGCAGTAACATCTCTGATCGTTGCTAGTCCTCTAACGAAAAACATTCTACAAACTTTGACGTATTATTGTCGGGTTTGATAGGTCTTACTTGGAACCATCAGACCTGTTCAGAACGGATTTCGATCCCCCGAGTATATGTTGAAAGTAATTACTCCATATGTCTATGTTACAATTATTTCTTCAAAATGAGCCCTGGGTATCGAGAAATTAACGCGGAAACATAAGCGAATATATTTCAAATATTATAATTTTAGTAAATTGTTTAAAAGCTTTAGCGTGGTGTATGAGGTAAGGTGCTGACTTTTCATTTTGCGAACCCGGGTTCAAATCCCCATACTGCCAAATATTTTTATTTCTTTTTATATGCGGTAATCATTGAGCATTGATTTTATTTCATTTAATATTCATTTACGAATTTTTATTATGCAAAATAACTTTTAAAACAAAATATTACAGAATATACAGTTCCCAACTTTTTTTTTTAGAAAATCATTATTTCATTGTTTATTGTTTATGTGTTTTTTTTAATGAAACAGGTATATTTCATGTTCACCGTTTCTATACTTGTATCTCTACAATTAATGTCATAAAATAAATATATTACAGCCATAAGGTCGGGGATTTTCCCCCCTTACCACAGTTATTTCCGTTCAGTGGTGGTAGCATGTAAATGTTTGAAACTAACATAATGTCTGTTATTTCGCATAATAAAAATTCGTAACTAAATTTTAAATTTAAAAAAATCAATGCTCAATGATTACTGCATATAAAAAAAGAAATAAAAATATTTGGCAGTCTGGGGATTTGAACCCGGGTTCGCAAAATGAGACGATAGCGCCTTGCCTCTTAAACCACGCTGAAGCTTTTACACAATGTACTAAAATTATAATATTTAAAATTTATTCACATATGTTTAAGCGTTAATTTCTCGATACCCAGGGCTCATTTTGAAGAAATAATTGAAACACAGTCATATGGAGTAAATACCCTTCAACATATAATCGGGTGATCGAATTCCGTTCTGAACAGGTCTGATGGTTCCCAAGTTAGTGGCAAGGTCAGAGATTTAGCACAGAGACTGTTCCAGGATATAGTAGATGGTCAAAGATTATAGTCAGGGGTCAAAGATTATAGTCACGTGAGGTTTTCTATCTGAAATACTAGTTGAAGCTGTGTGCCTTCATTTTGGCTCAGTGTTCAAAATTTGAAGAATCTCCATTGATTACTAAGGGGGCATCCACAAATTACGTGAGGTGTTTTTCCGGATTTCTGGACCCCCCCCCCTCCCCCCTGGTGAGATTTCGTGAGATACCCTCCTAAAATCGACTTTGGCGCAAATTGTAGACTTTTTTGGCTTTACTGTCCCCAAATTTTTCGCAAAATCTCACGTGAGATTTCCATAGACCCTCCCCCCCTCCCCCCGGTGATATTTCGCCGGACCCCCCCCCTATTTCACCTCACGTAATTAATAGATGTCCCCTAAGCGAATTGCAATTATTGATCAATGACGGAGTCGAATTTTCTATACTGTAGCTATATTTAGTAAAACGATCATAGACCGCGATCGCTTGGATTCCATCTTGCTGAAATACGGAATTCACCTTTATTTGATCCTAACAAAATTTCCTAACGAAATTTTGAGAATTTCTGTTCGGTTAGCAGGGAATTATCATGCTTAAAGACAGATTCGTGCATGCTCTTTGAAAAATATATTTCATTACTCTACTTAACATTATATATTTCATTACTCTACTTAACATTATATATTTCATTACTCTACTTAACATTATATATTTCATTACTCTACTTAACATTATATATTTCATTACTATACTGAACATTATATATTTCATTACTCTACTTAACATTATATATTTCATTACTCTACTTAACATTATATATTTCATTACTCTACTTAACATTATATATTTCATTACTCTACTTAACATTATATATTTCATTACTCTACTTAACATTATATATTTCATTTCTCTACTTAACATTATATATTTCATTACTCTACTTAACATTATATATTTCATTACTCTACTTAACATTATATATTTCATTACTCTACTTAACATTATATATTTCATTACTCTACTTAACATTATATATTTCATTACTCTACTTAACATTATATATTTCATTACTATACTGAACATGATATATTTCATTACTCTACTTAATATTATATTTATGTCCTTAGCTCACATGCTTGGGAAGAAAAAAAAATTTTTTTTACAACCTTGCTTTATTTCTACGAAAGTCCTCAAGAAAGTATTTTTACAAAATTTATTTTGCTACCATAATTATTTTATAAAATTTTTACAACAGTTCAATTATAGCTAAACCGACTGTGGTTGATGAACGGTAACCGTTATTGCCTCGCATTCGGTTGGACGCGGGTTTGAATCCCCGTCCAGGCATTCTGATTTCGGTTTTCCATAGTTTCCAGAAATGACTGCAGAAAAATGCCGGGAAGGTTCCTTCAAAATAACACGGCCGAATTCTTTACTGTTTCTTGTCTCCCCTCCAGAAACAGAGATTTTATTGTAAACTTTTATAAGAATTTTCGGATCACTAATTTTCGTAATAAATGGGGAAATGTTATTATTTTAAATTTTCGCGAAAAGCTTGATGAAAAATCATTAAGAAATTCCATTCCTGCATTTATTTCCACAATTCGTTGTGTGAAAACAAAAATCTAAAGATTTTGAGAGCGGGTAGATTGCGCTCTGCTGCCATCTAGCGGCGGCCGGAATGACTACAGTACAGCACGCGCTGCCATCTCGCCGCGCTTTGACGTACTACGTCTGTGCCACGCTCTTGTCAGTTTAAACATCTGTAGCACCACGCAATTCTGACAGTGACGCAGGCGAAATGTCAAACACGGGAAAATAATTTAAATTTTCATACGTCGTTGACTAATCAGATTTCTGTTGGACAGAAGTTTGCTTTGTCTACACATTCTAATGAGTTAATTGAATCGGAAGGCATTTTTCCATTACTGATTGACGAATGTTGACTGAATTGTTATGTAGTAATCGACTTTGTCACAGGTTACATCACAGCAAATATATTCACTTCACGCAAAGGCGAGTTATTTTTGAAACTAAGAATTTCAACAGAGAATTATAAATAAAATTAGTTATTTTCCAACAAAAAATGTATGAATTTTTAATCACACGAGTGACGTTATTTCGTAAATCATAACCTAAATTTTACACCTGATGATAAAATTAATTTAATTCAGTTGCGATGGAGCGAATGTTCCGATGAAAATTTAAAATTATAAGCTGAATTTTACGCCAAATAAAATTAAATTAATTCAGTTGCGATGGAGCAAATGTTCCGATTAAGGTTTCTGTACAAACGAAATTTCACATTTGGCTGATTATTATTTTAAATATTTTTACTGTGTATGGAAATTTTCTCACGATTTTATTCCAATCCACGACTTTTACATGCAAAGAAATTTTTCTCCCTGCCTTGTGCCTGAAATCGAGTGTCAGCTTGTGGTCATGGTCATCTCTTCCCTTCTACCAATATCCATCCAGGCCTCATCGCCAATATACGCCTTATACACTCCCAGCACTCTCTTCACCCTCCAATGACTCCCAGCCCAGCTCCTTTATCATATCAGTTACTGATTGTGTTCTGCAGTAATTTCTACTGCCTTGTGCCTGAAATCGAGTGTCAGCTTGTGGTCATGGTCATCTGTTCCCTTCTACCAATATCCATCCAGGCCTCATCGCCAATATACGCCTTATACACTCCCAGCACTCTCTTCACCCTCCAATGACTCCCAACCCAGCTCCTTTATCATATCAGTTACTGATTGTGTTCTGTGGTAATTTCTACTGCCTTGTGCCTGAAATCGAGTGTCAGCTTGGGGTCATGGTCATCTCTTCCCTTCTACCAATATCCATCCAGGCCTCATCGCCAATATACGCCTTATACACTCCCAGCACTCTCTTCACCCTCCAATGACTCCCAACCCAGCTCCTTTATCATATCAGTTACTGATTGTGTTCTGTGGTAATTTCTACTGCCTTGTGCCTGAAATCGAGTGTCAGCTTGGGGTCATGGTCATCTCTTCCCTTCTACCAATATCCATCCAGGCCTCATCGCCAATATACGCCTTATACACTCCCAGCACTCTCTTCACCCTCCAATGACTCCCAACCCAGCTCCTTTATCATATCAGTTACTGATTGTGTTCTGTGGTAATTTCTACTGCCTTGTGCCTGAAATCGAGTGTCAGCTTGTGGTCATGGTCATCTCTTCCCTTCTACCAATATCCATCCAGGCCTCATCGCCAATATACGCCTTATACACTCCCAGCACTCTCTTCACCCTCCAATGACTCCCAACCCAGCTCCTTTATCATATCAGTTACTGATTGTGTTCTGTGGTAATTTCTACTGCCTTGTGCCTGAAATCGAGTGTCAGCTTGTGGTCATGGTCATCTCTTCCCTTCTACCAATATCCATCCAGGCCTCATCACCAATATACGCCTTATACACTCCCAGCACTCTCTTCACCCTCCAATGACTCCCAACCCAGCTCCTTTATCATATCAGTTACTGATTGTCTTCTGCGGTAATTTTCACGCACAAATCTAGCTGCTCTCCTTCGCACCCCCTCCAAATTCTGTATTTGATACCTATAATGTTGGTTTCATACAACATCAATTGTATGACCAAGGTATTTTTTTGTCTGTATATCTAGTACGCAGATTTTAAGTTGGTAGGACTGCTTAATTTAAATAACGAAATACTTATTAATTATTAATGAATTTCCCTCATACTTGAATTTATAACCGGTTAGTGACAAAACATGAATGTCCATGTGCGTTAGTAAATGAATTTCAGGTATCAAATATGGCGCGGAACATAACAAGACATATAGGCGTCTGAAAACAGCAGAAATTTTGTATCCTGAACACTTGTTGTGCACGAAATCGCCATGTTGGAAAGTTTGGTTTGGAAGACTTTAAAATGACCAAATTATGACTAATGAAAATTGTTTTTGTTATTTAGTATTAATGTCACACTAGTTTGCCGTTTATGGAAGCAGTGATAACGTTAGGTGGCAATACAATGTTACAATCCTTTGTTGTCCTGCGCTGTAGCTAATACAGCCGCGAAGACGGAGCCATAGGCATAGTAATAAGTGCTGCTTCCTGTAGGAGCTTCTCTCAACTAACAGACGCTTGATAGAAAATTGGACTAAAACCACGAATTGTAAACAAACAATACAGCGTACATGTCCATATTTAACATTCATCATAAGCGGAGAACTTAATCCGTAAAATGGTACCTCATTTATCGCTTTTGGTTACTTATGTAGGGAAAGAAAGAGTTTATCATGAAAAATTAATTTCTTGAAATAATATATACAGCAGTATCTAAAATCGATTTATCCAAAGAATTGAAAATGTTGTGCATGATTTTTCGGAGTAATTACACTAGTAATGACCGGAGCAACTTTTTGAGATTAAAGCGGAATAGTATTTTCACTAAAAAATAAAAACTCTACTTTGAAATTTGCCACCTTCGTGATATTGTGCCCTATACATCAACCATACTAGCCTCAAACCCTCCCTGACCGGTTGAACGGTGTGTCATTTGCCTAACTAAATAGAATCGTTGGTGAATAAACCTCAGTGCTATTCCTCGTGCCTTACGCTGTAGCAAAACGTTTCAACTGTCGTTCTGGTCCAGGTTGCTTTTCGACCTAACCACAAACTGTAATAATGACCTCAGTAATATAGGTTCACTGAAAGCAAAGGAAATTAAAAATAAACCTTAACAACATACGTTATGTCGCGTAGTGTTTGATAATTTTAATCGTCGTCAAAGCCGCATAGATCGCTACCAATGTACAACTACTTTCATTCAAACGAAGTATAAGTGTTTTCAGTTACACGGCGTTCACGAAAACAAATAAATTATTTATTTTAAAAATAAATTATCACACTTTCACTAACATTGCTACTCGGAAATCAATCGTTTTACCTTACATAAATGTGGGAAAAAAATTTAACGACAACATCTACATATAAGAAATAAAACAAAAATCAGCTAATAATTAATGTTTAATTTCAACGCAATACAAATTTTTCATTCAGTGTTTTGGCAATTCGTTTCCTCGCTGTAGCTTTACTAAATAGAACTGTTATTAAATAACGCATATATTCTCGATTTAGTAGCAACATCTTTGGCCGTTGTTAGTTCGGCAAAGAAGGCCGGTAGCGTGACGTAACAGCGTTACGGATACAGTGACCAAGGTTAGCCTTTTATTAGTATTGACGAAAATTTTATTTCATAAGATTTTTAATAGTATCATATAGTACGTTATTTCTAAAAGTTGTTTTTTTTTTTTTTTTGGTAAACAGTCTTATGCCTCCCTTCATACTTAACAAAGATCGATAAATCATTTTAAAGACTGAATTCGATTCTTTAGTAGAATCGTTAAGAAAGGAATTTTTCGAAATCCAAGCTGTAAAAGGGAAATTTATGAAAATTAAAGCTATGCGTTAGGCTTCGCTGCCGTCGATAAGGAATGATCTCATTACCGCTATATAGTAGCACCACATACCGAAATTTTCACTCGGGCCTCGATCACATTACTGATATATATTTCAGTTCTCAAATAAACGGTTCTTGCAACAAAATGAGATAGTTCAGAGCCAAGCCGCTGGGCTTCGCTGTCGTCGATATGGAGTGGTCGTTTTACCTCTAGATAGAAGCACCACATATTGCATAGATATTGACAAACAGTGGGCGTTTTCTAGAATCAGGACATTTTTGGATACGTTTGTTTCTTTCTTGGACACGTGTCAACATTTCTAATAGTTCCGTAAGACATTGTAAGCGTTTTGCTCGGTACCTGTTTCAGCTGACAGTTGCTACAGGTGAGCCGGTTTTCCTATCATCCTACTACTAACCACAAACTTCACTATTCGCCGTACACCATTCGCCAACTATTCGCACGGGCCTTAGCAACGCACGAAGCATACGTTGCACGACCGCTACATGCATTAGAACACACCACTACTGGCCTTCAGTTGAGGGGAAGAAACACAACAGAAGATGAGGGCATAGCTAGAGGGCGAAACGTCTTGTTTTCATGGCTGTACTATGAGGATAGCCCCATTGTTACAATTTTCCTGGCATTCGAGAGGACGTGGGTTCGAATCCCCGTCCGGGCATCCAGATTTGGCTTTTCTATGGTGTCCCCAAATTACTCAGGCGAATACCGGGATGCTTGCTTCAAAAAGGCCATAGCCGAATTCCTTCCCGTCCCTTGTCCCAGACCTCTCCCACCCCTGATTACCTCGACGTTGACGAGGTGTAAATTCATAAAAAAAACAAATTTATCTATTCTTCGTCTAGCTACGACGTGAACACGATATTTTTGCCGTGAGTATGTACCCGTGTCCCATTCTATACGTACTGGCAGCTTAACTTGGCTAACAAATCCATCGTGCCGTAATGTTGGTACACTAAACAGCTATGTTTGGTCCTGTCGGGGATAAAGGGGCGGTTGAGCGGTTGCCATGACGACCTAATTCGCTTCAATTCCCTCGTTACCTCTCTTTAGTGCGAGCCCTATAATTGTCTGAATATTGCAGGTAAACAGGAACTGCCTGGAAAATTCGCAGGGATACCTTAGCTTGTATACAGGGTCATTACGAATGCTTGCAGCAGAATTCAGATAGAAACAAGAATCTTATTTTATTATGCCGCAAAGCTCACAGTTTTTTTTTTTTATCTTCATGTGTGTACCTCATGTACACGATAGTGTTTTTTTTTTTTTTTTTTTTTTTAATTTCTTTACGTCTCTTTTTAACATCGAGGTCTTTAGAGACGGGAAAGGATGGAGGACAAGGATGGGGGCAAGGAATGGGAAGGAATTCGGCCATGGCCTTTTGAAGGAAGCATCCCGGCATTTGCCTGGAGTGATTTGGGGAAACCATGGAAAACCGAAATCTGGATGCCCGGACGGGGATTCGAACCGCCGTCCTCCAGAATGCGAGGCCAGAACGTACACGATAGTCCATTTTATCCTGCACGTCAGATTTCGTTATTTGGCGTTTCCGCAGTTCTATCCTAGTTCCCTTCTACTTGTCTAGTTGAATTCCTAGGACTGTTTCTCCACGGCAAAGGGTGGCCAGATATTTTGCCTTCGTATAAACAATGCATTAAGAGAGTGCTCTTTATAACGCCAAACAGCTGCCAAAAACCATTTATTCTTTCAAAATATATCTTTTCAGGGAGCAACTTTCATTAACAGATTTGGAAAAAAATTATTACAGACATCCGTTTGTTTATTTGTACTAGTACTATTATAAATTCCAAAGCGATACTTTTTCTTACGTTTTTACGACTAAATGGTTTAAACGATCGTGATGAAATTTGACAAGGAAATACTATGTATGATTTGGAAGGATATCGGGTACATTTTTCTCGACAAGTAACGTATTTTTTGATGACATTTTGAAAATTTGCCGAACAGTGACACTGATCAGCGAAAATAATATGACCGCCTGCTTATTAGTGTGTTGGTCCATCTTTGGAGCGCAATACAGCAGTGATTCGGCGTGGCATCGATTCCAAAGTCCTTGTTAGGTTTCCGGAGTTGTCTGGCACCAGATGTCTACGCACAGGTCACGCTATTCCCTTAAATCACGGGCCGGTGGTTTGTGGGCGCGGCGGCTGGGAACGAGCATCTCGGAAACGGCGAGGCTGGTCGGCTGTTCGCGTGCTACTGTAGTGAGCATCTATGCAGAGTGGTTCAAGGACGGTGAAACCACGACTGCCACAGATCACCCCATATCCTGTTTTGCAGAGCGGGCAAGCCTCCGACCTCCACGTTCTGTGATGAGGCGTGGACGTCCACCACCTTGTCGCCCAGTCGTGGTTTCACCGTCCCTCAACCACTCTGCATAGATGCTCACTATAGTAGCACGCCAACAGCCGACCAGCCTCGCCGTTTCCGAGATGCTCGTTCCCAGTCACCGCGCCCATAAACCACCGGCCCGTAATTTAAGGGAATTGCGTGACCTGTGCGTAGACATCTGGTGCCAGACAACTCCGGAAACCTAACAAGGACTTTTCGAATCCATGCCACGCCGAATCGCTGCTGTATTGCGCTCCAAAGATGCACCAACACACTAATAAGCAGGCGGTCATAATGTTTTGGCTTATCAGTGTAACTTAGAGGCAAAAGTCAGTGTCCTAATCTGGCTGTGAGGAATATCAGAATATTTCGTATTTTTATTTCTCATCCATCCATTAATGTTAGCTCCGAGCTGTGTTTTGTCGTGAGAGAATTATATAAACAAAGTTAAAACAGGGGACAGATCAGTAAATTTCATTACCTGTGTTGACGATATAAAGTGGAAATTTCTGTTGCGTTATCGTTAAATAGTAAACTTGTTAATTAACAGGTTAATGGGCGATCCAACAATACGTTACTGCAGAAACAAAGCCAGTTACAGCCAGTTTCTAAATACTACGCTTTCCACTTTATGTGGAGTTCTTTGTTCCAGAATGTTAAATGGTTGGTAGGCGTGTTAGCAAAACGGATTACGCAATTTGACGACAGCATTTTTTATTTTTCTAAAGCCATTTAGCAGGGTGACAAGTGTTGCTTTTGTAACATCGGTGGGGAATTTCATGTTACTTCGTTATTTTTTTTGTTTTTTGTAATTGCCGTTTTACGAAATTAGCCCCGCATCAAAACACGTTTAAACTTCGCGTTGCTGACGCGTTGGGAAACTTAATTTCTGCAGGTTGGCTCCTCTTGTGGTGCGCAGTGGTACCAACTGCTGGAAGATACAGCTCGCAATATACAGGGTGGTGCAAAAATGTGTGCAGGTAAATTTCAGAGATAAACCAAAACAGTTTCAATACTGTTTCGTGCAACCACTGTGCCCCAATATACAGGGTTATTAAAAAAGATGGCGCAGATTTTTCATCATTATTTCCAACAAACTATAAATACAATAAAAGTGGAAAAAAAAACTAAATTCATTACAAGCATTAAAAGTTTCTCCACAATTTTTAATGACACATATTGGCCGAATTGAAAAGGGATGGAATTTCAAATATTTAAGGGAGATAATTCAAGAAAATGGATTAGAAAAGTTTGAAATAGAAGAAAGAATACGAAAAATGGAAAGAGCGTATGATACTACTAAGAATTTTTACAGCAAAAAGTGGCTGTCTAAAAGCCTTAAAGTAAGACATTATAATACAGTGATGAAACCGGATTGTCTATGCAAGTGAATGCCTGGTATTAAATTATAAACTGGATAAGTTTTGCAGTATTGGAAAGGAGAATTATAAGGAAAATTTTGGGTCGATTGAAAAATACAGTACAATGGAAGTTAAGAACTAATGAGGAAATTTATCATAACATTGTAAAAATAACAGAATCAATCAGAAAAAGGAGAATGATATTTTTTGGACAAATCTATCGCATGGATTTCACCAGCCTAACAAAAAAGATATTCAAATATTTTTGGGAGAAAAATATCATCTATAACCTGGATTCAAGAGATTAATAAAGATTTGAAACGAAATAATTTCAATGAACAGGATGTTATGGAAAGAGAAAATTTTCGAAAGCAATTTTCGAATATGTCAGGATTCCAAGGTAGAGAGGAGAAGAAAACGGGTGCAAAATGGTCTGAAGAGAGAAAGAGAATGCAATTGGAGAAAAAGCGTGTTTACGATTGAGGAAGGCCCAATTGTCATCTCTCAACACGTGCCAGCTGCAAGGTCTTTTAGAAAGCACAGTGCAATAATGAAGGAGTACTGGAAAGAACAGGAGAGGAATTGAAATTGTCACCTGATCCCTAGCTGGCCATAACGAAAAGAAGAAAAGTTTATATTAATGGTGGCAGCATTTTTTATATTTTTCTAATGGAGAGGGGAGACGAGTATTGGTTTTGTAACGTCGGTCGGGAATTTAATTTTACTTTACTTTTTGTCTTTTGCAATTGCCGTTTTACGAAATTAATCACGCGTCAAATTAAGAACTTTTGCAGTCAAAATGAGTTTTCCTGTAGCGTCGTCATTTCCTCTTAAACAGATGACAGCGCCGTTGGTGGCCGCGAATAGAACTATCAGGCGGTGGTTACAAACCTTGAACATCCCTCTATCCAGTAACGCATCGCACGTATTTTTGTCTTTTATAGTTTGCGAGAAATAAAAAAACAAAAACTGTTCTTTCGTTTTGAGTAGCCCTCTATATAACTAGGTTTAAGGTCGTAATGGTGTTATGGCTATAACATACCTGCCAACTTTTACGGTTTTCCCGTAAAATTTACGGGAAGGTATTGTATTGTATTTTACGGTTGTATGGAAGCACTGTGTCATTTTACGAATTTTTACGATCGTCTGGTGAGATATTTATATGGAACTAGCTGATACCCGCGACTTCGTTCGCGTGGATTAAGAATTTCTTTTTCAGAATTGAATATAGAAAGTTGTTGACAACGAAGGATTGGTCCCAAACAACACCGAGTCGGCATAATATGACAGGAAAGCTATCACTATATCATTCTACCGTCGAACCTGTCTCTTGAAGAGAATCAATTTCCAACATATTTCTGTCACCATTTTTTTTTTTATTTTTTACGGTTCTACGCCTTGTCGAAGGCTAAGGTCATTCGAGGCGGGATGGGACTGGGGACAAGGAACGGGAAGGAATTCGGCTATTGAAGGAAGCATCCCGGGAGACGCCTGGAGTGATTTGGAGAAACCATGGAAAACCCAAATCTGGATGCCCGGACGGGGATTCGAACCCGCGTCCTCTCGAATGCGAGGCCAGAGCTTTAACCATTCACCCACCACGCTCGGTTTTTCGAATTAGAAAAGTTCCACTGAATATATTATTAGTATTATTATTATTACGATGAATAGAAAGGTTGAATGCTTGTTATATAATGAGAAGTAGAACCGCACTTTGGTAGCAAATATTTATTTGTTTAGTGTAATTGGTACGCATCAAAATACTTGCAGCATATTACTAAACAGTTAGGAAAATTTAAAACGCACTGTATGTACGACAAACTGTCACTGACCTCAACAGAATACAAGCAACCTGAACAAAATGCACACAGCATATCAACATCTCTGTGAAATGTCTTGTTGTGCGAATAAAAACATAGAATAATCTGTTTACATGTTCTAATTTTCATATATATCCTCCCCCATTTTCAATGCATATCCGCCATTTTTATGGTAGCTTTCAGTACGAGAGGACGCGGGTTCGAATCCCCGTCCAGGCATCCAGATTTGGCTTTTAAATGGTATCCCCAAATCATTCAGGACGAATGCTGCGATGCTTCCTTGAAAAGACCATGACCGAATTCCTTCCAGTTCCTTTCCCCGAATAACGTAATGACATTGACGAAGCCATAAGCAAAAAAATGTAGCTTACCTATTGGTTGAGAAATATGTTTTTGATAGTTCCTAGATATATATATCAATGATCAGGCTATTTGTTTCTGTCTGAATGTCCAGAATTCACGCAAAAACTACAGAATTTGGGTGGAGTTGTCATAGTTTGAAAGCTTACGTTCTAGATTATAATATGCGATATATCTTATACGTCACTGGAGAATGGGACGAGAAATGGTAACTCGTTCACACCGAGAACAGATAGGTGTCAAAGATCACACTGCATCACAGACAAACACACCTTTCATAACCTCAAAACATATCCACCAAAGATCATTCTACCACACAGATTGACACACCACTCTTTATAATCTTTTTTTTTTCTTTTGTTTTTGCAGCGTAAGTTTTAGTTGTTGCTTCAGTTTTCTGAAATACAGTCCGAAAAACGTAATACCAAAGATTAACGCTTGAATAGTTTGAGATATTTACCGTACTTGATACAGAAGTTTACTGCAATACTACATTACAAACCTCAGATAGAATCATGATCAAAGTTTCTGCATAATATCGAAACTAAAACTTGAACACTTTTTTGTAGAATTTTTCCTCTTCGTATTAAAATGATGAATTTTTCACGTTGCTTTACGAACTTATTTGATAATTTAAATTCTTAATTTTTCCAAATTTTCGAATAAATAATTAGTTGTTCGATCATAATTTTGAAAAAAAAAAATCGACAATATTTTTACGTTAAGTCGAATGAAATTTACACATCGCAAAAAGTCTAAATGAAAACTCTGTTAATAGTTATTCATAATAATTTCATGAACCAGTGTTTAATCTTCTTAACAGTGTGGTGGGTACCGGGAGTGAAATGAATTTTAATTTCAAAAGTTTGTGTGCGTTTAATTTCTTTTAACCAATAGAATAAAACGGTGTAGATTGGAGTAAACACATTCCTTTGCTACTCTGGAAATTAAGTTGTGTTTATATATGAGCGTTTGTAGCTAAAAAAAAAAACTAATTATACAGTCTGATGCGTGTTTTAGAATATCGCCCGAATGGCCAGGCAAATTAATTTCTCACTTAACTCTGATACAACTAATGTCTTTTTTTTTTTCTCAAAATGAAGAAATTAAAGGGGGAAATCAGAACTTGGTAATTATATTTGTGAGGTTATGTTGCTTCCTTCTTTTAGAGTCACCTTTTACGTTTCATTTTATTTTTATTTTTTCCGGCTCGCATCCATTTTTGCCTTCTTGCGCGCGCCGTAATACGGAATTAAACCCTTCCGTCTCTCTTTTTTCTCCGTTTCCTCTTTTTGCCGCTAGCTCGTTCACTCCAGGTGAATGCCGGGATGCTTCCTTCAAAAGGCCATGGCCGAATTCCTTCCCAATCCTTGCCCCCATCCTTTCCCGTCTCTAAAGACCACGTTGTTAAAAAGGGACGTTAAACTGTTAAAAAAAAAAAAAAAAAAAAAAAAAAAAAAGCTAGCTCGTTATATTCCGTCTCTCAGCGCCTCTCGGCAGTCTCTTGTTTCGCGCGCTTAATAAACAAAAGACTCTCGCGCGGCGCCCTTGTGTCCGCGGTAATGGCCGCCCCCGCCGGTGGCTCGCCAAGCGGCCGTTCTGCGAACTACGCGTCGCTGGCGCTTCAACCTGTTGCGCCTAATGTGACTGTTCCTGCGGAAGCAATATGCGTCGTATTAAAGTTTCTGAATCCTTCCAAGAAAAATCGGATCCCACAAAAACAACTCTTCTAAAAATATGCCTAGTCCCGTCTTCATGTAGTGACAAAAAGTTAAGAGATCTTCTTCTGAGCCATGTTTTAGTTAACCTATATAAATACCTTAAATGTGTTGTTTTATCAAAGTTATAAATACGTAAAAACCAAGTTTTTCCTCACTCTTTTTCTAATTTGACAAGTATATGTTATGCCCTCAATTACAGTAAAAATTATGACTTGCATAATGGCCAAATCATCATATATTTTTTTATTCTAAATAATCGATCTATGAGACCGAGAGAGAAACCATTCTGTTTCTAAAAGTGAAGTGAATACACACTGTAAAGTGTAGACTTGGCTCAGAAGGAGATCTCATAACTTTTTGCCACTACATGGACACGAGACTTGGCCTATTTTTACAAGAATTTTCTTTTATCTCTTTTTTTTTTTTTTTTTGGTAAGTTTATCGCTTATTCCGAATCGCTGATTAAATGTTATGTTCCACTTGAAAATCGGTGAATAAGAACATTTCAGAAATAAAGACATCAATATACATTACCAACAATCCCCACTCTCTGAAAACAATGGGTGTGCGCCATAGCCGAGCAATGCAGATTGTCGCTTGTTTAACTACCACCATAAATAAATTGCTAGTAACTTCCAAACTAAGCATAGGAACAAAGTAAAATTTAAGATATTAGTTAAACTTGCTGATCTCTATGCATTAAAAAATTCTCAGGAATACAGCTTCATCCGGAGCAAAGCAATTAAGCCGCAAATATGGCCCATAATTTTTCATGTTTGAGATTGTAGTTAAATAAATACGAGAAAAACTCCAGTATTAGATTTTTCTTATGATTTAGGGATGAAACTTTATATGTGTACTAAATTACTTGTTTCTAGGATTACTGGAAGTACAGTGAAATTTTGCTGTCGGGTGTTGTACCGAAATAAAATTTTGAATTTTAATAACTTCCCAAGTTATAAAAGGAAAGAAGTAAAACTTAACACATTAGTTAAACATAGTAACCTTACTCCACAGTGAAAATCTGAGGTATATAAAGTTATTTCACGTTAGGGGTAGGTAAGGGGAATATAGAAATTTACGAATTTCAGACTTTTCTTGTAATATATGGGTAAAATTTTATCTGTGTACTAAATTTCAGCTTTCTACGGCTACGCGAAGTGCCTTATAGTTTTGATGATCATCAGTCAATGAGTGACAAAATCGCCGAAGTTTGCATACGAATATCATCCGAACTAAGAACAGTAACAAAATAAAATTTAGTATGTTTGCTAATATTGCTGATATCTATGCATAACAGAAATTTGAGACATGTAGCATGAATCCGACCGAAGAAATTGAGGTTAACAATTGGCCCGAATCGCTTCGAGAAAGGGTAGGCAGTGCCGCCGTTGATCCCAAATCCCAAAAAATCACCTCTTGTAAAACTAGGATAAGTCTCGTGCTTGCGCAGTGAAAAAAAAAGCTTATGCGATCTTGTTCTGAGCCAAGTCTACGCTTTACAGTGTGTATTCACTACACTTTCTGAAAAAGAATTGTTTCTCTCGGTGATGAATTAAAATCTGCTGACTTGGCCATTATACATGCCATAATATTTACTGAACTTGGACGCATAATACGTATGATTAATTCTAAGGCTTGTCATATCCGAAAGACGTGTCATCGAAATATTGGCTTTCAAGTACTTTTAAGATTTATAAACCAACACATCTAAGGTACAGGGCGTTCGCCGGGAAACGCAACCCACTGTTAGCGCTACAAGGAAGAAACTGCTCCCGGCGAGCGAGCGGTCAGCTTCCGGCATTGTTCGACCGTCGGCCGCGGACTATTTCATAATAATTACGCTTCATAAACTTGTGTGCTAAGCATTTAAATGTGACGTAATTCATTAGCTTACCTTATAAAAGATGCTGGAAGTGTTGACCTTCTTGTGTAATGCACATTTCACATCTTCTGAACATATTTCGAGACACACGCTGCCCTAACTGACTTAATGATTTTTTGGGTGACTGTTCTAGTCGAAAAGCGATATCGTCAATTTTCTCCTTTGTGAGAATACGGTTGACCGACAGTCTCTTTTTGTTAAAAAATGAACCCGTTTCTCTTACTTTTTTAACCAGACGCAGAATTGTTGATTTAGCTGGCAGTAAAGCGCCAGGAAATTCGCAACGAAATTTACTGCGACACTTTTTAAACGACTTCTTCTTCACATATGTATCGTTGAGAAATATTCTTTGTTGCAAACTGTAACGTACCATAATTTTACTCACACTCAAACACGGTACAGATTAATAAGAGTATGAAGCCCCAAACCAGCCAAACCGCAAACAAACGTTTATTCACAACACTGATTAATAAGAGACTGAAGTCACAAACTAGCTACAATGCAAAGAAACCGTTCTTAACAATGTAAGGGTCACTGCACTGCACTGTTGGGGCAGCGGAGGTGTTAAACAGTGCGGTGATTCACGGTGCCGTGTAGCGGAAACTGCTGGCACGACTGACCGAGCAAGTTGCCGACGGCAACAGACTGGGAGGGTAGCGTTTTCCGGCGAACGCCCTGTATTTACGCAATACCTGGGTGACCGATCTTCGATTGGCATCTTTGGATTTCTGTTCAATACGCAAGATTTTTGAGTGAAGTTTGATTAAAGTTAAACGTTTTTCTTGAGGGCTTTCTAGTCATAAAGAGAAGCTTAGCTAGCATCAGTAGACTTACTGGTACCTGAAATTTCTACGAAATGAGGTTTTAGCCGTTTCGGATATACCAAATACATGATTTTTTTTTTTTTTTTTTTTAATAAAATCATGTTACAAACCTGAAAAGCATAACGTTATCTACGTATCAAATTTCAATCCAAAATCGTCCTGTTTACCACCTTATTACATTCTTCGGTGGTTTAATTTATATATATTGATTAATTAAAAAGTCCACCAGAAGGTTATGTTGAAGATTTGTTTATTGTTTTCAAAATGAAGTCAGCGATATTTACAAGCATAGATACAATACAGAGATGCACTTCTGAGCCGTTGCAAATAAAATCTCTGTGAACTAACTGGATGAATCTCTCTGTAAAACTGAATACTGACTCTGTCCAGCCGATCTGTTTATATAGTCTCTATCGAAATTTCGAGAATTCCTCCAAGGCATCCGCCCGATATTTCTCGAACATTATCAATCACTCGAACAATCAAACATATTAAAAACAATCGGAATTAATACAAAATTACTTAACAACATTACAAAATGATCCGAAATGGTAATTAGAGATACTTAAATACAAAATTACTTGCAGAAATCATCTCAAACTGTAGAAAATTGTCCTCTAGACATCATAACTTGCATTAATACATGGAATTACAAACATTTAAGAAATTTTCTTGTACCATTCGGTTCTTAAACATATTAAATGGACTTTAAATAATTTTCTTTCATAAAACAAAGTTTATATACACTGATTTACAACAAATTACAAAACAAACATACCAGATCCCTATTCAAACAAACTTTAGCTCACTACAAATACTTCATACAGTACAATACTATTCAAAATTCAGGTATGAGGGCTGTTACAACCTCATAAATTGCTTACAAAGAAAAATGCTATTACTGTGTTAAGTAGAAATCTTAATGCTAATCAGGGATTAAAGATTAGTGGTAATTCACTCTGACCAGTACATCATCAGTGCTAAATTCATTCACGCCGATAAAACTATGCTCATACCTCGAATTAACCTCACTTTTTCTGATCCGACAATGCCTTTCTATACAACAACAAAACAATTTCCGATAAAAGTAACTTTCGCCATGGCCATTAATAAAGCGCAAGGTCAGACGCTTGAAACTACAGTATTATATTTACCATCACTTTTTTTGTGTGGACACCTGTACGTGGCTTTTTCATGATTTCGTAGATTTAGTAATATTTATGTTTGTGTTAAAGATACATGCGGTCAAAAAGTAAACGGTGATCACATTATAACAGCTAATATTGTTTTTTTTAAGAAGTTTTTGTAAAGATGTTTGAAAAAAAATCACATTTGTCAAAACCAATATCTATTTTTTAATGTATAGTTTTTAAATGTTTTACAGTTAAACATGTAGTATTTAATGATAACTGATTTTTACAATAAAAGTTATATTTATTACTACTCTTCAAAACAAAATACCTTTCATTAGTAAACATGCTTGCATTTACTTTATTTATTTGTTGTGTGTCTAAGCAACTAATGTAAAACATATAGATATATAGAGATATATATAATGACAGGAACGTTGGTAGCATTCACAAATGTCCAGTTGTTGCAGCCGCATTTACTCATTTCCACAGTATTATTTTACAATTCGGTGACTGACCACGATTCTGTGCGAAATATTCATATGGGTCAGCTAGTATACAGGAATTGTTCGTGTAAAGGTATATGCGTTCCTTGCTCTAACCAAAGAGAAACTTAACTGGTATCAGTAGGCTTGCTGGTACCTGAAACTTCTACGAGTTGGCGTTAGAGCCTTTTTTTTTAGATAGAAAATACAAGAATTCCTCGTTTTTTTGTAAAATAGTTTGTTTTTTTTTACAGGGAAGGAACCTATTTAGGTAAATTTGAAAAGCAAATCCAAATTCTTTCAAATTCTTAGAGCCGTTTCCGAAATTATATATATATGAATTGCTCGTTTAAAGATTTCCCTACACATTCATCTTCCCCCTATCCTGCACCTACTTACATTTGCCCTCTACAAATTTCAACTTCAAATTCTTTCAACGTTTTTGGTAAATTATTCATCATTTTCTTGGTAACTTATTCCAACCCCTGACACCCTCACCTAAAAAAGAGAATCTTCCCACACCCTTGTGCCTGAAATCGAGTGCCAGCTTGTGGTCATGGTCATCTTTTCCCTTTCAAGCATTACTTTTAATTCTTTCCATGCCTCATCACCAGTATACGCCCTTTACACTTCCATGACCCTCCTCATCCTCCTCCTGTCTTGCAATGAATCCCATTCCTGCTCTTTTATCACATCCGTCACTGATTGCATTCTGCGATAATTTCCAGAAACAAATCTAGCAGCCCTTCTTTGCACCCTCTCCAACTCCTGTATTTGATACTCAAAATGTGGGTCCCATACTACACTAGCATATTCAAGCAATGGTCTGACCAAAGTTTTGTAGCTTAATTCCATTACTTCTCTCGTATATCCCCTCATCACTCTCTCCAACAAGGGCAGAATTTTGAAACTTTTCCTACCACCTGTCCAATGTGTCCTGCCCAGTTGTCAAATGTAATGCCAAGATATTTACATTTCAAGTCTTAAACAATCTTTGGTTGGAGTGTTCATCTGTACGCAGTATGATCTTTGGTGGATATCTGTTCTCTGTACGAACGAATTTTCATTTTTTTCTCCGTTTCTACGTCGTGTAGAGTGACAATACATATCGCAGATTTTTAGCTATAAGCTTTGAATATGTTTAAATCGCATCAAAATTAGTTCGGTTGTGTTTTTTGCGTGATTCCTGGACCAAGAGACAGACAGGTGCAGGACGCCTAGAGATTTATAAACAAAACAATCGGTGCTTCCATAACTAAAACCAAGACTATAATCAAATGTAAAAATTGTGTCTCATGTAGTGTTGCAAATTGAATTATTATTTATTTTTTTTTTTTAGAAAACAATATATTTGATAAATTATAGTTTATTTATGGAACTTACATTTTACATGTGTGTTTTAAATCTTACTAAATCATATAATGTCTTACATAATGATTCATAATTGTATCTGTATAGGTAACATAATTTTATTCATCCTCTATGTCAGTACCAAATTCACTAGTATCAGCACTACCAACACTAGTTCGGTCGGTGTCGGAATTTTCTGTTTCTTCTTCTGTCTCCTCTAGATCCATAACTTCAGAAATAGTTACATTTTCTTTTACTGGTTGTTCTCGTATTGTATGCAAAAGCTTTTGAGATTGCAATTTTAAATTGTGAGCAAAGTACACACTGTGCATAAAGACTGTGCCGATAGTTCTGGATTGTGGTCTTTTAAGTTTGAATTTAAATCTATTATCATACAAAATAGGAGCTTTATTTCTTTTGAATCGTTGGTTTACGCCAACGGTTGCAAGGAAATGACTCATAAATACTGTCAATTTAATGACTCAGTATCACTATACGCTGAGAATTTAACAAGTATACGAATATAAGGAAAGAACAACAAGTAATAAAAAGAGGCAAAAAACCGTAGATAAATTTCCTAGTTTTTTGAAAAGATCCGTAGGTCTACAGATAAATTCGTAGGGTTGGCAGCACTAGTTCAAATAGCGAGTATCAATCCAAACAACGGGGAACGGGGATTCCTTCGCGTGCAACCTAGCCTCTTCGGGAAGTCCCCGTTCGTAGAAGAAAACTTCAGTCAACGTTGCCAATATTTTTTTTTTTTTTACTGAATTAGAAAAAAAATATAGTAGATTTAAAAGTAAGATAAGTACTTAGTATAAATTCCAAAACAGTCATATTAAACGATAAATGCCTTAAAGATTTGAAATTTAGTAGTTATGAAAAAAAAACGTGTCCCAGAAAAATAAAACATGTTTTTTTCAAGTTTTTTTTTTCATGTTTTTTT
Source organism: Vandiemenella viatica (assembly GCA_031002005.1). Taxonomy (NCBI): domain Eukaryota; kingdom Metazoa; phylum Arthropoda; class Insecta; order Orthoptera; family Morabidae; genus Vandiemenella; species Vandiemenella viatica. Next base: position 6,732,428 of record JARYHS010006518.1, read on the forward strand.
TCAAGTCAGAAAAAAACTGTTTTTTACAACACTAGTCTGATGTTAATCTTTTAATCCTATTTTGGACGAAATTGTGACAACCTGGAAATAATTCCTCGTTGTATGAGGTATTTAGACGGAATGAAAAGGACATTAGAAGGACAGACACTACAATTTCATGGTTGGATGTCGACAGAGAATTGTCACTTAATGCCATTAGCGAATTACGATTCAGATGTACTCCAGCATACACAGAGGTAAAAGGCGAGGTTTACTTGTTGTATTGTCAACGCGGAAAATCTTCCTCCGCGTTGTTTTCCCAGCGCAGGAGTGGAGAAAGTAGCGGAGCGTGAAATTGGGCGAGGCAGTTATTCAATGGCGTTTGTACGGGTGCGAGCACAAGTGAACACAATATACGGCGGGAAGCCCCGCGATAGTCTCACTCCCGCAAAGCCGCCGTGTCACTTTGGCTGCCTGGCTGCAGGGGCGCCGGGTAATCCACTTGTTGCAGCTTTGTCTGCTACGCCCGGCTGCATTGACTCGGCTTTTGTGTAAAATGCCGTCTCCCAGCAACGATTTAACGATGGAATACTTAATACACATCTCTTCCAATTTCTTTATTATACACGAAGATCAACTGTGTAGTATTTAATTCTTTATTGCGCAGGTATTGACAGGTTTTTGTGCATTTACTAACCTCAAAACACTTAAAAAATTACGGGTTGAATGTAATGTAATGTAAAGTCAATTATACACAGTTGATTAATTCTTATAATGGCACCTGAATGACTGATCTTCACTTGGCATCTTTCGATTTCTGTTCAATATACAAGATTTTGCGTGAACTTTGATTAAAGTTTAACGTTTTTCTCCAAGGCTTCCTAGGAATTTTGAAGTGCGCCGTTGCTTGCCTTAACCAAAGAGAAACTTAAATTACATCAGTAGGTTAGAGGTTAGTGGTACCTGAAATTTCTACGAAATGAGGTTAGAGCCTTTTCCGAGGTAACAAATACAAGAATTGCTTCTCTCTCTCTTTTTTTTTTTTTTGTAACATGGTGTTACAAACTTGAAAAGCAAAACGTTATCTATATACGAAATTTCATCCAAATCGCTAGAGCCTTTTCCAAGGTCACAGGTTTACCACCTCATAAATTGCTTACAAATAAAAATACTAATTATTATGTTAATTAGAAATCATAATGCTAATCAGAGACTAATTAATCGTGCAATATTAGTGGTAATTCACTTAGACGAGTACACCATCAGTGCTAAATTCGTTTACTGCGATAAAACTATTCTCCTACCTCACACCTTCTGAACCAACCGTGCCTTATGATAATAAAACAATCCCCGACTGAAGTAACCTTCGTTATGACCATTAATAAAGCACAAGGTCACACGCTTTAAAGTGCAGGATTGTATTTACCAGAACCTGTTTTTTTTTTTTTTTTTTTTTTTTTTTTTTTTGTATGGACACCTGTATGTGGCTTTTTCAAGAGTTCGTAGCTTCTGTAGTATTTATGTTTGTATTAAAGACATATATGGTCAGAAGGAAATGATGATCACATTGTAACCGCTAATATTGTTTTCAAAGAAGTTTGAAAAAATCACATCTGACGAAGCCAATATCTATTTTCTAAATATCTCCTTATAAATCTTTTAGAATTAAACATGTAGTATTTAATTGTAACTACTTTGTTACAATGAAAGTGATATTTATTACTAGTCTTCAAAATAAAATACTATCCATTAATAAATATACTTGCATTTACTTATTTCCACAATATTATATTACCATTCGGAAACTGTGCTAAATATTCACACGGATCAGCTAGTATACAAGAATTTTTCGTTTAAAGATATAAGAGTTCCTTGCTGTAACCAAAGAGAAACTTAAGTACTGATACCTGAAACTTCTACGAGATGGCGTTAGAGCCGTTTCCGAAATACCAAAGACAAGAACTGCTAGTTTTTTTTGTAAAATCGCATTTTTGCAGGTAAGGCACGTATTTAGATTAATTGGAAAAGCAAAACGTCTAAATATGAAATTTCATCCAAATCGTTAGAGCCTTTCCCGATATATATATATATATATATATATATATATACAAGAATTGCTCGTTTAAAGATATAAGATAACATTCAATGCAGTTTCACCAGCCGTCCACTACAGCAAATAGTTTCTCGTTATGCTGGTCCAGGTTGCATTTTGATCTGACCACAGACTCCGCTGATATTGCCGATGATAAATCAGAGCTTCAATCACACGCGAATTACTACATTCACCGTATCACGATATCAACTTGGCCTAATATCTTCACGAGTTCTTACAACTTTCTATTTCGGGTATCAAATCAACATCACAACGTTCGAATGGCTAACAGTTACAGGGTGTTTCAAAAATGACCGGTATACTTGAAAAATCAATAAAAACTAAACGGGCAGCGATAGAAATACACCGTTTGTTGCAATATGCTTGGGACAACAATAAATTTTCAGGCAGAAAAACTTCCGAAATTACTTACAATTTCTAACAACAGATGGCGCTGCAGGCGATTTGAATGATATAGAAGTGAACGCAGTCTGTGAGTTCGCCATTCTGTAAGTCGTCTTTCTGCTGTAAGCGTGTGCTGTTCACAGATTTGCTGTGAAAAAAATGTTGGAAAATATCGTACTTTAGATATTTCCAGACTGTAGCGCCATCTGTTGCTGAAAAATGTAACTAATTGCGAAAGTTTGTCTGCCTGAAAATTTACTGTTGTCCCAAGCATACTGCAATAAACGGTGTATTTCTATCGCTGCCCGTTTAGTTTTTATTCAATTTTCAAATATATCGGTCATTTTTGAAACACCCTGCACATATGGCTCTAATATGGCGACAGTGAAACAAAGGAAATCAAAAATAACTCTTAAGAACTTACGTTATGACGCGTAATATTAGTTTTAATCCTTATCCAAGGCGCATAGATCGCGATCAGTCAGGAACTACTTTCATTCAAGCGAAGTAATGCGGCGATCATAAAAGACAACTATTTAAACAAAAGAATTTAATTTACTAATGCCCTCTGCTGTAACGTCAAATGCCAGTTGTCATTCTGATCCAGGTTAAATTTCAATCTAATTAAAACTTCGCTAACACTATTGCTCGAAAATTAAAACATTTAGCTTGCATATCTATGGGTTAAGAATTTATCGACAACATCAACATCGTACGAATATAATTAAACAAAAATCTACTAATAATCTTATATATGTAAAAATATTTCACTTTGCAGCCACAACTATCTAGCTCAGACCACTGGTGTTTGTGTGTAGTAGTAGCACAGAGTCACCCATCGGGCTCTATGGTGGTTGCATGTCGGTAGCTATGAGGGTATGGGAGATATGGCGGACGTCCTAAGGCATTTTCATATTTCGATCGAAAGTGTTCAAAAAATATTTAGAAACTTATAGAATGTACTAGAATGTTCTTGAATACGACACATTTTCCAGCTTTTTCAACTATTAGCAAATATACAGTGATTAGCCGTAACATTACGACCACCTACCTACTACCGATATAAACCCGTCCAGACGATAGCAGCGTCATCTGACTGCTAGTCAGACACACGCACGGTGCATGTAGTATCAGTGAGCGTGCTATCCGTGTTTAGAATGGGGAAGGCGCGCGGTCTATCCGAGTTTGAGCGAGGGCAGATTGTGATGGCCCGGAGGCTCAGCACGAGCATTTCTGAAATTGCACGATTTGTCGTGTATTCGAGGATTGCTGTGGTGAGTGTCTTCAACAAGTGGCGAAACAAAGGTGAAACCACGTCCAAACGTCGAGGGGTTGGGCGGCCACCCCTCATTACGGACGTCGTAGGCTGGACATACTGGTAAAACAGGACAGGGGAACTTTAATGATGGGCAGGGTACAAGTGTGTCTGAACACACAGTGCACCGAACACACCTAACGATGGGCCTCCGCAGCCGACGACCCGTGCGTGTGCCAATGTTAACACCACGACATCGGCAACTACGACTGAAATGGGCACGTGACCATCGTCACTGGACGTTGGCGCAGTGGCAGAGCGTTGCGTGGTCTGATGAATCCCGATACCTTCTCCATCATGCCGATGGGAGGGTGCGAATCCGTCGTTTTCCAGGGGAACAGCTTCTTGACACCTGTACTGCGGGACGGAGACAAGCTGGCGGCGGCTCAATTATGCTCGGGGGAACATTCACGTGGGCGTCCATGGGTCCAGTGGAGCTCGTGCAAGGCACCATGACGGCCAATAAGTATCGTACACTGGTTGCAGACCACGTACACCCCTTCATGACGACCATGTTTCCCAACGACAGTGGCATTTTCCAACAAGTTAGTGCAGATATTTCAGCCAATAGTCTATTGTATGTAGATTTTAAAAATTTGGGGGTCCAGGATCTTTAAGGTAACACAATTTAAATGTTGGCAGCTATGTGTCGTTGATTGGTTCCCCTACCCACTCTTGTCACTTAAATATGCTGTTTATACATTTCCTGATGTTTGGCTCATAGGCGATTACGTGTAGATTTTACAAATTTTGTGGTCCAGGGTCTTTAAGAAAACTAAGTTTTAGATGATGGCAGCTATGTGTCGTTGATTAGTTTCCCTACCCACTCGCGTCACTTAAATATGCTGTTTATACATTTCCGGATATTTACCTTATTGGCGATTATACGTAGAGTTTATAAATTATGTGGTCCAGGGTCTTTAAGAAAACTAATTTAAATGTTGGTAGCTATGTGTCGTTGATTAGTTCCCCTACCCACTCGTGTCACTTAAATATGCTGTTTATACATTTCCTGATGTTTAGCTCATAGGCGATTACGTGTAGATTTTACAAATTTTGTGGTCCAGGGTCTTTAAGAAAACTAAGTTTTATATGATGGCAGCTATGTGTCGTTGATTAGTTCCCCTACCCACTCTTGTCACTTAAATATGCTGTTTATACATTTCCTGATGTTTGGCTCATAGGCGATTACGTGTAGATTTTACAAATTTTGTGGTCCAGGGTCTTTAAGAAAACTAAGTTTTAGATGATGGCAGCTATGTGTCGTTGATTAGTTTCCCTACCCACTCGCGTCACTTAAATATGCTGTTTATACATTTCCGGATATTTACCTTATTGGCGATTATACGTAGAGTTTATAAATTATGTGGTCCAGGGTCTTTAAGAAAACTAAGTTTTAAATGTTGGTAGCTATGTGTCGTTGATTAGTTCCCCTACCCACTCGTGTCACTTAAATATGCTGTTTATACATTTCCTGATGTTTAGCTCATAGGCGATTACGTGTAGATTTTACAAATTTTGTGGTCCAGGGTCTTTAAGAAAACTAAGTTTTATATGATGGCAGCTATGTGTCGTTGATTAATTCCCCTACCCACTCTTGTCACTTAAATATGCTGTTTACACATTTCCTGATGTTTAGCTCATAGGCGATTACGTGTAGATTTTACAAATTTTGTGGTCCAGGGTCTTTAAGAAAACTAAGTTTTATATGATGGCAGCTATGTGTCGTTGATTAATTCCCCTACCCACTCTTGTCACTTAAATATGCTGTTTATACATTTCCTGATGTTTAGCTCATAGGCGATTACGTGTAGATTTTACAAATTTTGTGGTCCAGGGTCTTTAAGAAAACTAAGTTTTAAATGTTGGCAGCTATGTGTCGTTGATTAGTTCCCCTACCCACTCGTTTCACTTAAATATGCTGTTTACACATTTCCGGATATTTACCTTATTGGCGATTATATGTAGATTTTATAAATTATGTGGTCCAGGGTCTTCAAGAAAACTAAATTTTAAATGTTGGCAGCTATGTATCGTTGGTTCGTCCCTCTTCCCACTCTGGTCGTCGCAAACGGTAAATGACGGAGGCTTGCAACCATACAAGGGTGAGATATTTATTGCGAGGAAAGAAAAGTTTGCCCGTAATTCTCTGTTCCCGCACGTCTAGCGCCGGCTGTATATTAGCCCGGGACCACTTTGCCGTTAGGCTAATAGCAGGCTGCAGGCTAATTCCTGGCTTCCCGGCCGTCCCTTTGTGTAGCAACAAGTGGATTTGCGATACAATGCGCTTTGTCAGTCGGGGCGCCGGCTTAAATGGACGGCGGGAAAAAAAAATCCGGCCCGTGCCCTGTGTGTGAAACTCGCCTTTTGTGCCGGCGGCGTCAAAGGGGGCATTGTTATCGCCGAAACGACTGCAATTAGGCGGCGGTAGGTATAACTACCAGGGAGGTGATGGTATCACGGGGTTGGCTGGTTCGACTCCCGACACCGTAGGAAAGGTGATGTTGCACAATTTCTAATCACCTGATTAAACGTTCCTATAGTGTAAGACCGAAGACTTTCCCAGCGTATGACTACAATGTAGTCTTCACGGGTGTACCGCCGCATTGTGTTGTGAAAACACGATATTTCGACGACTAGCTCCGGTGTCTTCTTCAGGTGTGGAGACATCTGCACTGGTCGGCTGACCCACAGATAATGAGGTAGCTCTTTTTTTTTTTTTTTTTTTTTTTTTTCCATTCCTCCCAGGTGAAGCCCAGGAGGCGGGCTGTTGTAGGGCCGGAAGGGCCCTACAACAGCCAATGGGTTTATAGGTATTTACAATGTTTTATTTAATTTCACATAGTAACATGATATAAAAATATTTACAAGGATTATTAAGATAAATTATATTACATAGCTAACTACAGTAATGAATATTATAAAAATAGGTTGTATATACTTAAGTTAATGAATTTATGTTACAAGGTACATCTGTTCTATAAATGGAGATTATTTAATACTAACAGTAGACTTATATCCTAGTATTTATGAGGTGATGTGATGGATGTACAATGCCAAATGAGATAATGAATATTTACATAGTGTGACTTTTTATTGTTTGGGACGTTAGGGGAAAAGAGTTGGGGGGTATGTGGGTATCTCTCTCTGGTTTTAGAGTTATTGAGCGGCGGCATCGGGAACAGGGAGGAGATGTGCTGGGGGAGGTATTGCATTGATAGTTAGCAGTAATTCCCGCATTTCTTGGTCTATTGTATCATCCGTAGAGAGGGTCATACCAAGTATATGCGGGGGGTATATATATTTAATCTTGGGGTGTCTATGTGTTTGCAATTTCTCTGTGGTCAGGTGGAAAAGATCAGGTCGGTGGAGGAGAAGATTCTTTGCATAATTCATTCGGAGTTTAAACAGTCGATTTTGAAGGGGTGGAATTCTGGCGAGGAGGTAGACATCATTAGAGGGGGTTTGTGGGGGAAGACGCATTATTGTTCGTAGGAGGCGGCGCTCTATGGATGCAATTTTCTGAAATGAAGGGGGGGAGATAATGGAAGTAATAGGCGCAGCGTATTCCATCAGGGGGCGCATGAACATTTTGTAGGTGTGGATAAGGGCGCTGGTGGGCAGTTTTGGGCGAAGTACTTTTATTAAATTTAGGCGGGATAGGAGTTTTTGTTTGAGGTGTGTGATGTGTTGGCCGAAATTGAGGGTGCGATCGAGGTGGACACCAAGGTATTTAGCGCTGGGGGAGAAGTTAATGGGGGTGTTCCAAATTTGGATCTGTATGTGATTTTTGTCTTGGGAAGGGGTAGCTGTTTTGTGTTTGTGTTGGAAGAGTACTGCCTGTGTTTTTGTGGGGTTCGGCCGGATGCGCCACTTTTGTAGGTAGGATTGTAGGATGAGAAGGAATTTTTTGGCACGGGAGTTGATGGCTCTGGTTGTGTGGTACGACAGCCAGTAGGCAATATCGTCCGCATAGAGGGCGAGGAAGCCGGCAAGAGGACTGGGGATGGGGATGTCGGCGGTGTATAGGCTGTATAGCAAGGGGGAGAGGACTGAGCCTTGGGGTACACCAGCTTGGGGCGAGAAGGGAGGGGAGAGGGAGTCCCCGACCTTAACATGGCAAGTGCGGTTACGTAAGAAATTTTGAATTAGCTTTTAAAAAGCGGGGAGGGATGCCAAAAGAGTGCAGTTTATATAGTATTCCGTTATGCCACACAGAATCAAAGGCCCTGTTGATATCAAAAAATATGGCTAGGGTGCAGGCGCCGGAGTTTGAATGATTTGGTGATGGATGAAGTGAGACGGAGTAATGGGTCTGTGGTGGAGTGGTGGGGGCGGAAACCGGATTGAATGGAGGGAATGATGTTTAAGGAGCTGGCAAATTTTTGGAGGCGGAGTTGAATAATTTTTTCAAATGTTTTCCCGATGACGGGAAGTAGTGAAATGGGCCTATAGGAGAGTGGGTCGTTGGCGGGTTTGTTTGGCTTGGGGATCATGACGACCTCTGCTCGCTTCCAAGAGGATGGGAAGTGGGAGAGGAGGAGAATGGCATTGAAAAGGAGATAGAAGAGAGGAAGCATGACATGGCGGGGGGAGGAGCGTAGGAGAAGTCGCGTGATTTTGTCGTGTCCAGGTGTGGAGTTCCGACCCGAAAGGATAGAGGTTTCTATTCCTCCTCAGTGATTTCATCTATTAGTTCAGCTTGTAGGTCCGTGGGTGCAGAGGGAGAGTCAAGAAGTGAAGGAATGGAGGAGTCTACAGTCTGTTTGAAGGTCTCGTCGAAAAGTGCGTCCGTGGGCAATGAGTAGATTTCCTGCAGGGTCTCGGCAAACATGGCGGCTTTTTCGTTGTCGTCGGAGGAGGTGAGATTATTAACGGTTAAAGGGTGTGTGGGGCGGGAGTACTGTCCTGTTAGAATTTTGAACTTCTTCCAGAACAGCCCTCCCTGTTTGTAGTCGAGTCTGTCACAGGTCTGTTGCCATTGTCGTTGTCTATGTAAGGTGATTGTCTTGCGGATTTTAGCGTTAAGTCGATTCCATTCAGTTCGAAGCAAGGGATTGGGGATCACGTTTTAGTTGTCTGTATAGTCGTCGTTTGGTCTTAATGAGCGATAGAGCCTCTGGCGGAAGAGTGGGTTTGTAGGGGTGGATAGTTTTGGAGGGTATTGCTTCCTTGGCGGCGGCGGAAAAGGCGGAGTCCTACTTCTTGCACGACATATTCTATATCATCCTGGTTTGTAATGTGGAAGGGACGGTGGAGCCTGGAGAGGATAATGGTGTTGAAGGTTCCCAGTTGGCGTTTTGGTAGTCTTTTATTATGCGGGGGGATTTGATGCGGTGGTTCTGTAAAGTGAGGTTGTGAATGAGAAGGGAATGTGGTCGCTCGTGATGGTCTCAGCGAGGACCCACAGGGGATAGGGAGTTGTGGAGAGAGGGGCTGTAAAGGATGTGGTCGGGATTGGAAGAGCCTAAGTGGGAGATGAAGGTGGGGGAATGAATAGGGTGGTGGGAAATATGAAGAGATTGGAGGCAATCAACTAGCGCACGGCCGTTGGTGTTGGTATGATGGTCGCCAAGGAATGCGTGTCGTGCGTTGAAGTCCCCTAGTATGATGTAGCGCTGGAAAGAGGAGAAGTAATCTAATAAGGCGACAGGGATAGGGTCTGTGGGTCGGACATAAAGTGAAGCAATTATTAGAGGGGGTGAGTTTTTTCTTATATACCTTGACAGCAACACATTCTATGTCAAGAAAAGCAGGAGGGGAGGGGGAGAGGGACTGCTGAGAGGGATTTTAGGGTAAGGATGGCCACACCTCCGCGGGCCTCACCTGGTCTATCACGGCGAAAGGTGTTGAAGCCGGAAATGTGAAGGTTATACTTCGGGGTTGCATAGGTTTCCGCCAGGGCTGCAATATGGATGTTATTGGCAACAAGTGAGTGATGAAGCAATGTCTTTTTGTGTCGAAAGCCACCAATGTTTACAAAGTATAGCCGCAGGTAAACTATTCATCGATGTCTGGTTCCATTATGTCTCGTGGTGAAGGGTGGGGGGGAGTCTGTTGATGGTGAGGTGTATCTGGTTGTTGTCCTGAGTGATTTTAACAGTCCTATTGAGGAATTGTCTGCATTGTTGCGTCAGGTGTTTTGTAATGTCAGGTTTACGGTCTTGGAAAAGGTTAACGAGGATAGAGTAAAGTAGTCTGATGACGTCGTCCTTTAAGGGCTACTTCCTCAATAGAGTCAGAGTCAATGGTGTCGGGAGGGTGGGAGGGTTCATCTGCACACTTGATTTTGGCGGCCATGTCAGGGGCAATGGCTTCTTTCGGCTTACTGGGGCATTTTCTGGCTGTGGCGTGTGGGGGCCTTGGCAGTTGACACATTGTGGTTTATCCTCTTTCTTTGAGCACTTGGTGATTGGGTGGTCCCCTCCGCAATGGGTGCATGTGGGGGTACGCTTAGCGCAGGAGGTGGAGGGGTGTTGGTATGAGAGGCAGTGCCGAGCACTGCGCAGGGAGGGGAGGGGGGGGGGGTTTGGAGGGCTCGGTTCGGTATCTGAACATCTGGAAGTGGAATCCCTCTTCAAGGAGATTGTCTACTGTGTATTTAGAAAAGGTAATTATTCTCATCATCATTGTTGGGGAGTAGTGGCTCTTGATCTAATCCTGAAGACTTTGTGAAAGTCTAGGCCTTGTTGGTTTAGTGCCTCTCCGATTTCTTCCTCCGTGATGTCGTGGTCCACACCTTTGATCACGACGGAGAAGGATGGCGGGCGAGCAGGTTGGGTGGTTTGGAAGCGAGGTGGAGAATAGGTGACGGAAATTGTTGCTCTGAAGGCTGTGGAAAGTTGTTTTTGGAGGTAGGAGGTGAGGCCAGGGGCTGTTGTTTTAACAATGAGGCTGCTTCGGGTAGCTTTGAGATATTCAATGGGTTTATTGATTGTTTGCTGAAAAATATGGGCAATTGACTTTGATTGAAATTGTGAGGGATATTGAAGACAAAAGTAGGTGTGTAGAGGTCGGGGAAGGTTGGGGGAGTAGGGCCGGGGAGGAGGGGGAGGAGTGCAGGGATGGTAGATCAGAGGAACTGTGGGTAGGAGAAGCGGCGGTATCCATGAGAGGACGAGTGGGGCGAGGCGGGGGAGGGGGTACCGATTCTGAGGTTTTGGTTTTTTGGCTTGCTGAGTGACGGTAGGTGTCAGAGCGGGGGGGTTTCTCACTTTGCTGCATGCTGGTGGGGCGCTAGTGCGTCTGGATGCGCTAGGGTTTGTGCTGCTTTGTACTACATGGGAGTAGTTGGAGGATTGGGGGGAAGGGGGGCCATCGTGTCAGTGTAGTTTGCGTCGCGAATCACCGGAGTTGAAGTTGTCACCGTTAGGTTGCGACAACCCCGGTTGATTTCCTACTCAGAGCAGCCCGCGGGAGTACCGCCAGAGACGGGTCCCTGGAGCGCAATATTCCCTAACAACCTTCGCTATTTGATGTTCAGTATTGATGTTGAAGCTCGAGGTAGATGGCGTGGTTGCCACCGCTGGTGGAGCGGTCGGCAGGCGTAGACTTGTAGCGTGCGGCAGTAGGGCCGCTGTTGAGTAACAGGTGGAAGTTCTGGGAGGTCTCGCGGACAGCAAGCATCAACAGTTATATAACTGTTGATGCCGGAAGGAAGACGCTTGCTTTCTCGAAGATCAGCTGCTGGAGGTCTCGGAGAGTTCGAATGCTTTTTTAGATTTTACCGTAGAAACTGAATATGCAGACGACCGCATATTGTCCGACGACAAAATTTGCCTTAGGCCCGGGTGCGGGCTAAATAGTGGTCTGCCACAGACTTTTTTTTTTTTTTTGTGTCGCTGCCTCAACGGCGTGTTTGTGCATGTCCCGCTACCTAGGTAGCTCTACTGCTATGTGTCACTTTGTATTGGATAGGGTTGTTTTGGGGACTCTTTTTTATTTGCGCTTTGAGGGGAAAACATGGCTATGGTCGTCTGGGACGACCTTATGTGAAAAACCCCTACAGTTTTCTTGTAATCATATCAGTGCTATTCCGGCTGATATATGATACTTAATGGTACTCGATGGGAGTGCCAGGCCTTGGCATCGTGGTGCCAAGGGTATGGAGCCTCTCGTCGCTTTCTCTGAATTTTCTATTCTTTCATGAAACTTTTCTGTTTGTTGAAAGATTTCCGTTCGTATTGTTTCTGTGGCAGTTTCGTTGTGTATAAGAGCTGTTGATGTTAACCTTGGTGCACGTAGGATGGTCCTGAGGCACCTGTTTTGAAGTCTTTGTAGGTGGAGCAAGTTGTAGTCTGCTGCCGTCCCCCACACCTGGCATCCGTACAGGATGAAGGGGCGGATGACGGATTTATAGATACGTAATTTGGTTTGAGTCGATAATTCCGTGCTGTAAAGTATCGGAAAGAGATTCTGGATTATGGCCAGGCCCTGCCTTCTCCTATCCAGGATGTGTTCACGGAAGAGAAGTTTGGAGTCCAGCGTGATGCCTAAATATTTGGTGTGTTTTTCCACTCTAGCTCTTGGCCCATAATTTTGAGTTTTTTGGTTAATACTGGCCGTTTTTTTGTGAAGTATACTGCGACACATTTTGTGGGGTTAACTTTGATTTTATTGACTCGACACCACTTGTCGATAGGTGTAGGCTCCGCTGTAGTCTGTTGATTATAACATTATGTTTACTTCCCGTAGCATACACAGTGGTGTCGTCAGCAAATTGAGCGATTTTGACCCAAGGTGCTACAGGTGCGTCATTTACATATTTGATGAATAGGACCGGTGCAAGTGGCGATCCTTGAGGAATACCCACCGGGATTGGGTGTAGACCAGATCTTTGTCCTTGTATTGTGACAAAGAATTTCCGATTTGTAAGGTAGCTTCCGATTAGCTGAACGTAACAGTGACGGATGGTCGTCTGTGTTCTTAGTTTGGTGATAAGGTTGGCGTGCCACACCTTGTCGAACGCTTTTTCAATGTCTAAGAACACAGCGGCCGTCGAGCATTTCATATTGAATCCCCTTGACACGTCTTCAGTTAATCGGAGTAGTTGGCTAGTGCTACCGACTCGGCTTTGAAAGCCGAATTGCTCCTTGCGAATTGTTTTTGCCGCCTCTAGGCTTGTGTTTATTCGCTTAAGTACTAGTCTTTCTAGTACTTTAGAGGCGGAGGGGAGTAGGCTTATTGGCCTGTAGTTTGCCGGGTGACGCTGGTCCTTCCCACGTTTCGGTATGGCCGTCACCTTGGCAGTTTTCCAGCTGTCGGGGAAGTATCTCTTGAGCATGCATGCATTGAAGACTCTGGTGAGTAGGACTAGTCCTTTTGTTGGCAATTTCTTCAAGTGCATGTTTGTTATGCGGTCTGCGCCTGGTGATTTATTGGTGCTCAGTTTTTTTACTATTGATCTTACTTCCCCGGGTGTGGCAAGCTCGGGTTCATCTTCTGGTGGTGCTGCTAGGATTTCTTTCCTGTCTGCTGGATGTTGGCGGCCGTCTGCCTTTCCGCTTCTGTTAAGTTGTATTGAACTTCGACATGTTGTGCCGCGAAGTGTTCCGCTAGGACTTCCGCCTTTGCCACTGGTAGGAAGCATGGTCCGGCAGGGCCATTGATCGCTGTGTTGGGTTCCCTCGGCTCCTTGAGGGCGCGCACCAGTTGCCAGGCGTCCCTGTTCTGGAGTGTGAGGTGTGCCATCTTTGTTTCCCACTGCCTTGTCTTGAGCTCTTGCAGGCGTCCTCTCAGTTCATTGGTGAGCTGTCGATACCTTCTTTTATCCCGTGGGTCGCGGAACCTTTGCCACAGTTTCCTCGACGTGTTTGAGATACCGCAGTTGCTCGATGTCGGGCGTAGCTCGCGTAAGTTGTGGGTCTGTGTGTTGTTGTTATGGAGGACCGCTTGTCAGCCTCCGTCACCACTCTGTCGAAATGGTGTATGGCCTGGTCTATCCTATCTACTGAGGTGACGTTGAAATTTGGGTTGATTTTATTGTGTACGATCCTGGTGAAGTAGTCCCAGTCCGTGTGTTGGATTTTTTTTCTGCCGTGAGTGATGAGCTCCAGTTCTTTAGTTTAAGGAGGACTGGCTGGTGATCGGAGGATAGATCATTTACAGTCTGTAGTTGAATGCGTCGGGCGATGTCTTTGACAACGGCCACGTCGAGGACGTCCCCTTTCGACGCCTGTCGTGGGGAATATGAGTGGCTTCTTTGGGTCCTAGTACATGGATATTTCGCCTCCCTGATAGCTCGAGGAGCCGCTCTCCTTTCGTGTTGTTCCTTCTGGAGTTCCATGCTTGATGCTTGCAGTTTAGGTCCCCGCCGATAATGACCTTCGATCCCAGTGCCATGAGGGAGTCTAGGTCGAACTCGTGCAGGGCTCTATTTGGCGGTAGATACGTGGATATGAGTGTAATGTGGCCTTCGACGGTGTGTATTCTCACCGCAGTGGCCTCCATGCTTAGCAGCTGTGGTGTTTGCACGTGCTGATGAGCTAGCTTCTTCCGGATTAGAATTGCTGTCCCACCGCCCTGTTGTCCGGTTCTGTCGTTTCGATACACTTGGTACCCGCTGATACTGAATTTGTCATTTGGCCTGAGAAATGTTTCTGTCAGTAGGACTATGTCCAGTTCGTTTCTTCGCATAAAATCGTGTAGCTCTATTTTTTATTCCGAACATTATTGGCATTCCAGATGACCATATTGATGTCGGCTTGGCGTACCTGAGGGCCCGCCATTAATTAAGGAGAGACATCACGCCTTTCATCAGGGCAAACAGCTTGGCTGTTTCATCCTTTGCTCTGTTGATGGACTCCAATGTTTTCATCATTTTTTTCATGAATGACTTCCCATTCAGGTTTTCTTCTTGTCGTTTGCTGGTCTCGTGTGCCTGCAGTGCTTCTTCCTTCGTCTGGGCTCTGTGTTCTCATTATCGGATCCAGTTGCCGTTTGCGCATAAGTTCTGCTTTGGGCATTTTTGGGCTGGTCCTCTTTATTGTCTTTTTGTTTTTTGTTGCGTGTGTTCTCCCTGATTGGTTCCTTTTGTATTTGGTCATAGTTCTGCTTTGGTTGATGTTTCATATTGCGTTTAGTTTCGCTGTTTTGTTCCCTTTGCACTTGCTCAGGAATCTGCTTTTTCTTGTGTGGGTTGTGCTGCTTTTGCTCCACCCTTTTGTTATTTTCTTCATGCCCATCTTTTTTCTGTGGCCTGGGGGGTCTTAAGGCTTTTTGGTAAGCTTCACAGCCCCGGTATGAGGCGGGGTGGGTTCCGTCGCAGTTTGCGCACTTTGCTGGCTGATCTCTGGGAATTTTGCAGTCTTTAGTGTCGTGCGGTCCCGCGCATTTACGCATTTGAACGGCAGGCTACAGTAGTTCCGGGTATGGCCTATTTTTTGGCACCTGGCGCATTGAGGAGGGCCATTCCCATGCTTGTATCTCTCAATTTGGATTCTGGTGCGCAAAATGAATCTTTCATTGTATATTTCATCTGATTTTGCACATGGTGCCAATGTCACTGAGAAGATGGCCAGTGGTGCAAGTTCTTTTGTGTCTTTGTTCTTTTTCTTGAATTGATGAACAGTCTGGACTGAGTAGCCTTTGGCGTGTAATTCTTCTTTGATATCTTTTTCATCCGCTTCCCGAGGGAGCCCTTTTACTACTACTTGTAGCGCTCTTGCTCCTGGTAATTGATGGGAGAAAAATGGTACCTTGTTGTGCACAAGTAGGGTTTTGAGCACGTCGTAGTCTTTTTTTGTCTCGACGAAGTATTTTGTGTTGTTTCCGCTTATGACAGCTTTCAGTGGCTTACTCATATATTTTTCGAGTGCCGCATTTGTTTGTGCATAGTTCTTCATGGTTGCTACCACAATTGGAGGGATTCTCTCCTTGGGTGGTGCGCGGTTGTCTTCAGTTTGCGCTTCTGCAGTTTCCATGTTGGTTGGCTCAGTTTCTGTGTCGTCCGCTTTTGCGGCTCCTAGTGCTGCATAACGGTTTGACGTTGGGATGGCAGAGGTTGGCTTCATTTGCTTTGCCCGATCATCCTTCCCGAAGGATTGTCGACCACGTGTCCGCTTTTTCCCTGCTGCTGGGATTTTCTTTTGGTTCGTTGGTTTTGATGGCTTGGTCCTGCTAGTAGCGTTTTCAACTATGGTGTCGTCGGACATTTCGTCGCAACTCTCCATCTCACTGCTTCCTTCTTCAGGTTCGGAAGCGGTGGGTGAGGCTGGAGTCTCTGGTTCTGGTATCTCGGAGTTTCTGGATGTCGACGCCATTCCTGTCTCTGGCTCGCATTTACACAGTGAGTGCCAATTGGGAGTGTTGACTTATCTCATTGTTATCACCGCAAGGTTTGCCAGAGATAAGATCAACCCTACAACTCACGCTCGGGGGTTCCACTCCGCGTGGGAGTGGGCCGTGGAGCGGTAGATCCCTGATTCTAGGAGGGCAGTTGGCAACAGTGGTGTCTCCTCGTCGCCTAATGTCGTCGCGTCCCCCCTGACGACAAAATTTGCTCTCCGCCGCGCTCCCCCTCAGGAGGCACCGCTCGGGGCGGTGTGTTCGCTACCGGTGCCCGGCAGCGAATGGCTCAGCGCCCAGGTATAGGTGCCGCGGCGCTACTGCACCCTGGCGGCGCTGCGTGGAGTTGAGTCGGAGTTGCGCGCGCAGGTCCCACACGTCCTCGCTCGGCGAGCCTCCCACTCGAATGCCACAGACTGACGAAAAAATTTGCCTTAGGCGCGGGTGCGGGCCAAATAGTGGTCCGCCGTAGACAACGACGCTCGCCGGGGTGCGGGCCTGATAGAGACGATGCTCACGCCGCTGCAGCTCCGCCGGTTGTGTGTGTGTGAGGTAGCTCGGGTGCCGCACTTCCTTATATACATGTCCGCGTCCGGCGGTTGGCTGCCAGTGGATGTGGCTATAGTTCTCGTTGCGGCCCGACCTAATATGGAGCCCTCTATGGTGGCAGTTGGACAGAGGAACAACGTTCTCTGCGTATTCTTGCCAAGGATGGTTTCCATGCCTCACTAAGCCATAGACCACTGTGTCTATTGCATGTGTTGACCAGTCGAATTTCGCTCAGCATTGAAATCGGCAGCAATTTGCGTAAGCGTTGCACTTCTGTCACGTTGAACGATTCTTTTCAGTCTTCGTTGGTCCCGTTCTTGCAGGATCTTTTTCCGGCCGCAGCGATGTCGGAGATTTGATGTTTTACCGGATTCCCGATATTCCCGGTGCACTCGTGAAATGGTCGTACGGGAAAATCCCCAACTCATCGCTACCTCGGAGATGCTGTGTCCCATCTCTCGTGCGCCGACTATAACACCACGTTCAAACTCACTTAAATCGTGATAGCCTGCCACTGTAGTAGCAGTAACCGATCTGACGCCTGCGCCAGACACCTGTTGTCTTATATAGGCGTTGCCGACCGCAGCGCCGTACTCTGACTGTTTACATATCTCTGTTAGCATATGCATGCCTATACCAGTGTCTTTTGCCCTTCAGTGTATATGCAATACATTAACACCTCCCCAACTATTGACTAAAATAACCTCATTCACACTTCCGTAGCTAAAATCATTCTAATATTCACCCACACCTGCGTGAAGACTATACCATTCTGTTCGGTGTGTTAGACGGGGAATTGCAGAGCGAGCTAACGGCACATTTAATCCCACAGCGGAGTTGTCGAAATATTTGATCCTTTCCTGTCTCGCTTGTTACGAGATTTAACCCAATTTCCCCCCCTCCCCCCTTCTCCCGTCGGGGTCGCCATTGCGGATGTCTGCGTGTTGATTTCCCAGAGGACCTTGCGCGGCGGCGCCATATTGCATCTGCATAGCCCACCCCAATTTCGCCCGCCGAATTCTGTTTCATTTTTCGGCCTGCCCCGTCTATTTTATTTTGCTTATCTCGTGGACACTATCACCGGCGTGCGCCGTAGTGACAATACTCCGGGGCGAAGAACGAAAACAAAATTGAGAATTCACAAAAAAAATGTTTTCCTTCAGTTAAATAAAAGGCTACTTTGGTCATTGTGCAACGTATCCGTAAGGCTGGAATAACGCATTCGGCCTTCATACCAGACTAATTATTGTCAAAGATGTTACTTAAAATCTAGGTTATTGCCATTATTTAATAACAATTCTATTTACTTCAGCATTGGCGTAAAAATTAACTACCAGAACACTGAAATAAAAGTATGTATTGCGTTTAAACTAACATATTAATTATTAGTTACTTTTTATTTATTTACATTCAGTCGATGTTGATGTATAAGAAATATGTGCCACTCCTTCCGGAGTATGATAACTCAAATAAATAAAAATGTAATCAATATTTGCTTTTATTTTATTTTTTTAACTGCTTAATGTCTCTTAACAGTGAGGTCTTTAGAGACGGGAAAGGATGGGTGTCAAGAAATGGGTAGGAATTCGGCCATGGCCTTTTGAAGGAAGCATCCCGGCATTTGCCTGGAGTGATTTGGGAAACCATGTAAAACCCAAATCTGGATGCCCGGACGGGGATTCGAACCGCCGTCCTCCCGAATGCGATGCCAGAACGCTAACCGTTACACCACCACGCTCGGTATTTGCTCTTAAAAGATATATCTCTATACACCACATTTCCTTTGAACTTAGGTAGCGGAAACAACAATGAAACATAATTACATCTTCATATCAATAATCATTGGTTGTTCAGTTCAAAATGAATGCTTACAGGGATAATTTTCACTTTTTCTTTATTTACATTGAGTGGATGTAGATTTTTTCTTATTATCTTTGCCCAGAAATATCGCTGTTACAGTGAAATTAGAAATATGTACCACATTACATCATTTTTTTGATTATGACGGTTATTTATCTGGTGCATGTATCGAAAGAAGTGAAACATTTATGTATTTTTCTGCGATTTTTTTTCTATTTATTTTTTTATATTTATTTCGCACTTTAGTGAACTAACGATGATACTATATAGTATTTCTACAGTAAATAGGAATTCTGTCCAAGTTATTGTCGTAAGTGAATGAAAATTATTAAAAATTTAGTCTGTATTTTGTATTTAGAGCTTTTGTATCGCAGAACGTCGGGGTCTATTTTGCACCGCGATGCAGTCAATGTATTATTGCGCTGGTTTAGTCCAGTAGCAGTTCATACTGAAGGTGCGTGACGAAATCAATTTATGCTATGCGAACAAGGAACCATGGTGCAGACAGTGTGGTTATTTCTCTAAATGTAGTTTTCGATGCGTTTCATGTGTTTAGGTGTGTCTGCATCGTTTAATTTTATAGCCGCAACATTAGCGGAGATTGTGGTTAGGCTAAAATGGAGCCTGGACTGCAATATTCTTGTTAAAGCATAGAGCACGAGGAATTTAGTTATTTTTAGTATTTAATAAGCTGCCTCCGTGAGCGCCATGTAAGTCACGACTATTGTTGTAAAAAATATTTTTTTTTAATTGGGGGGGAAAAAAACACGAAAAAAACTATTTAAAAATAAACATGATTTTTTTTCTGGGACATGTTTTTTTTCACAACTACTAAATCACAAATTTTTAAGGCATTTATCGTTTAATATGACTGTTTTAGAGTTTATACTAAAAACTTATATTAATTTTTAAATCTACTATATTTTTCTGGTTCGGTTGAAAAGAAAATTACGAAAATATTGGCAACACTGACTGAAGTTTTCTTTTACAAACGGGGACTTCCCGAAGAGGCTAGGTTGCGCGAGAAGGAATCCCCGTTCCCCGTTGTTTGGATTGATACTCGCTATTTGAACTAGTGCTGCCAACCCTAGGGATTTATCTGTAGACCTATGCATCTTTTCAAAAAATTAGGAATTTTAAATTTATCAACGGTTTTTTGCTTCTTTTATTACTTATTGTGCTTTCCTTATATTCGTATACTTGTTAAACTCGCAGCTAGTAATACTGAATCATTAAATTGTCAGTAATTATGAATCGTTTCCTTGCAACCGTTGACCTAAACCAATGATTGAAAACAAATATAGCTCCTATTTTGTATGATAACAGATTTTAATTCAAACTTAAAAGACCTTAACACAGAACTATCGGTGCAGTCTTTATGCACAGTGTGTACTTTGCTCACAATTTAAAATTGCAATCTCAAAATCTTTTGCGTACAATACAAGGACAAACAGTAAAAGAAAATGTAACTACTTCTGAAGTTATGGATCTAGAGGAGACAGAAGAAGAAACAGAAAATTCCGACACCGACTGAACTAGTGTTGGTACTAGTGAATGTGGTACTGACATAGAGGACGAATAAAATTATGTTGCCTACATAGATACATTTATGAATCATTATGTAAGACATTTTATGATTCAGTAAGATTTAAAACACACATGTAAAATATAAGTTCCGTAAATAAAAGTATAATTTATCAAATATATTTTTTCCTGAAAAAAAAAAAATACAAATTTAGAGAAAAATGGGGGCTAAGTTTTTTTTATGTTTTTTTCACGGATTTTTTTTTTTTTTTTTTTTGAATTTGCAACACTAATCACGACGTGTATCGTGATGTAAACTATTCCCGAACATCTTGGGCAAAATTATGTGATAGCCGTTCTTAGAGTCAGTTTTCGTTAGTTACCAGCTACTAGGCCACACAAAAATGGCGAGCTGAACTATGATTTGTAGCTCGCAGTTTAGAAGCTAATTGTTGTAATAATTGATCGGGATTTAGGATTGTAATCCCGCAATAACGGATAAGTTTTTCTTAGTGTTATAAAATTAAATGATAAACTCTACTCCATGAATTAATACATAAAATGTAATGCTAATTAACAAAACTCAACACTTAACAATATTTTAGCTATTAAAAGAAAATTAATTTTAATATGTCTACCTCTTTTGATGTCTTCTTTGTAAATTTAACTATAAATTATTCTATAGGCTTTCAAGTGATTTCGTCCTTCGACATTTTTGTTTTTAAATCTAATTGTAGTAGTTAAGTTATAATCATATATAGCTAGTATACATTCTTTAGTAGCATTACATGCGTTGTAGTAGATCTGGCCTCGCATTCAGTAGGACGTCGTTTCGATTCCCTGTCCGGTCAGTCAGATCGTAGTTTTCCATGGTTTCCCAAAATCACTCCAGGCGATTGCCGGGATGCTTCCTTCAAATGGCCTTGGTCGAATTCCTCCCCGTTCCTTATCCCCAGTCCTATCCCGCCTCTAATGACATCGACGGAAAGCCATAAGGAAAATGAAAAATGAACTTTGTAACATGGAAGAAGTGAGAAATCCAATTTTTAATACGGAAAACATTCGTTTCTATTCGTTCCTCTAGCCTGGTTGATGGAATTAAAGTCTTTATTAGGTATGTAATTACTGACGCCATACAATTGAATTTTGTCTGTAACTACTGCGAAAATTCCGCGAATGATTTGCGTGGTTGGTAGTTTGTAGTAGTAGGATAACAGAAAAACCGGCTCACCTGTAGCAATTGTTTGTCAACAAACAGGTACGGAGCAAAACACTTCAACGTCTCAGGAATCAATCAGAAATGATGACATGCTTCCCGAACAGAAAAAAAATACATCCGAAAAGCTCTGTACTCCACAAAACACACGCAATTTTTCAATATCTCGGCGAGATGGGGTGCAGCTATCTAGCGCAATGAGATCGTTTCTTATCTAGGAGCTTGACTCTGAACTATCGCGTACCGGAGACGTCGATTTTTCCAATTATTTTCCGTTCACAGGTCGAATTTCGAAAAAGTCCTGTATTAATTAATATCCAATGTTATCAAGGTGCACAACTTAACCTTTAAAATGAAAACTGATTTATTGATGTTAGTTAAGTTTACGAACAATTAGAAATCATGAACTGTTTGTGAAAGATAGTGTTAAAGACCGCAGAAAACACACGCAGTCTATCTGTATCTCTGTGATGTGTGGTGTAACTATCTAGCGGTAATGCGATCACTCCTTATCGACGCCAGCGGAGCCTGTCAACTTGACCCTGAACTATCACATACCCGTCAACTTGGTTGTTCGTAATTTTATCATTTAAGATAAAATTTCCTTTCTTATTAATAATGTAACCAGAGTGGGGAGTTTAATCATAAAAATGATACCTCATTTATCGATTTTGTTTCACAATTAGAAATGATAAAATGTTTTCCAAACAAAAAATATCTGCATAAAATGTTTGCCGGAGTCTCTGTGATACGTGGTGTAGCTATGTAGTGGTAACGCGATCAATCCTAACAGCTTGTCTTTCAGACCGAGCGAGGTGGTGTAACGGATCGCGTTCTGGCCTCGCATTCGGGAGGACGGCGGTTCGAATCCCCTCTGGGCAACTAGATTTGGGTTTTCTATAGTTTCCCAAATCACTCCAGGCAAATGCCGGAATGCTTCCTTAAAAAGGCCATGGCCGAATTCCTTCCCATTCCTTGCCCCCATCCTTTCTCGTCTCTAAAGACCTCGCTGTTGAGAGACATAAGAGCAGTTAAAAAAAAAAAAATATCTTTCAGTTATCGCGTAGCCGTGACCTGGATTACTCATAATTTTTCCATTTACAGGTTAAATTTCGATAAATTCCTTTATTAATTAGGGGCGTCCGTTAATTACGTGAGGTGCTTTTCCGTCATATGGAACCCCCCCCCCCCCGTGGTGAGATCTGGTCGGATGATGTGGGATTTTGGCGGACTCCCCCCCCCCCCCCACCACCACCACCACCCTGCTGATTACCTTGTAGGTTTTGAGACCTTTTTTCAACTTCTTTTTCTCTTAGCTCTACTGTCCTTGAAGAATTTCAAAATATCACATGTGATTTCCGTCCCCCCCCTTTTTACCCCGATGATTTGGTGAGATTTCGCCGGACCACCCCTCCCTATTTCACCTCGCGTAATTAATGGACGCCCCTAAGGGTATTACCGAACTATAGGTTTTAATAAAATCCTCTCGGGTATCCAACCGGACGGTGTTGTATAAACATGACGTTTCGACTGCTAACTCTGCCGTCATCATCAGGCATCTTGTATCTGTCACGAGCTGACTGTCGAAGGCGGTGACGGTCAGCTTGCGACTGCTAGCTCTGCTGTATCATCAGGTATCGCAAGCTGACTGTCACCGCCTTCAGCAGTCAGCCTGCGACAGCCAGAAGATGCCTGATGATGACGGCAGAGCTAGCAGTCGAAACGTCTTCTTTGTACAACACCATACGGCTGGATACCCGAGAAGATTTTATTGCATCAGTACTCCGGGAATCTTAACTCAAACTTGAGAGGCTTAAATCTTTAAAATCATAATTAATTTACCTATTTTGAGTAAGAATGAACGTAGAAAAATGCCCCGTGGCAAAAAAAAAAAAAAATCATGTAATATCTATGGTCATCTGGTAATTGCGTATTGTTGCTTATACTTTGTTCTCTTGCCTCGTCGACGAAATCTAGGCGGGTCTATTGATGTTTCCCTATGAATACGTCTCCATCTTGCTCTCGGGGAAGAGCGCCAAGTTGTTGGTTGTAATGAAGACTCTCTGCTTTAAGGCTTCTTCTCTTTGATCTCGCCTGAAAGGTGACGTGGGAATTACCGGCAGCCTCTCAATCTCCGTCTCGCAGTAATTAAGCCCACAGTGCAGACACAAGAGCACCTTACCTAAACCACCCTCACAAACACGCTGCACACTGTAATCCTGCAAAGAACTTCTTTTTATGATTAATTTTTAATTGCGATGGAGCTAATACTCCGGTGGCAATTCCCCCAGTCATCCATTAATTCCTTTTTTATATATACATTTTTTTTGAAAAAATTATTTTATAACTACCTGGTACCAACGACTTCGTTCGTAAAGAATTTGGATTGACAGCTACCGACATCTAACCACCATAGTGCACGATGGGAGACTCGATGCTATTACCACACACAAACGCCAGTCATCTGCGCTATGTAGTTCAGGCAGCAAAGTAAAATATACGGACACACATGTCTTCGGTCGAAATACGAAAATATCCTTGATCGGCCACTTCAACCACCATATCTCCCACACTACCACAGTTACCGAAATTCGGCCAACGTTGTTACCGACGGGTGACTCCGTGCTACTACCACACACAAACACCAGTGATCTGCGCTAGATAGTTTTCACTGAGAAGTAATACACCAAGACACTTGCGTTTTTGGTAGAAATATGAAAGTGCCGCAGGTAGACCACTTTCATCCACCATATCTCCCACACCCCCATAGCTACCGACACCTAACCAACATAGTACACGATAGGAGACACGATTATACTACCACACACAAACACCATTGGTCTATGCTATGTAGTTGTGGCTGTACATTGACATATACGGAGACACATGTCTTTTATCGAAATATGAAAATGCCCTGCATTGGCCAACTTTAATCATCATATCTCCCACATCCCCACAGCTATCGACATTCGGCCAACGTTGTGCACGACAGGAAACTCCATGCTACTTCCACACACAAACACCAGTGATCTGTGCTTGCTAGTGGTGGCTGAAAAATGAAATATGGGAAAACGCACGTCTTTTTTTTTAACTGCTTTACGTCTCTCAACAGCGAGGTCTTTAGAGACGGGAAGGGATGGGGGAAAGGAATGGAAAGGAATTCGGCCATGGCCTTTTGAAGGAAGCATCCCGGCATTTGCCTGGAGTGATTTGGAAAACCATGGAAAACCCAAATCTGGATGCCCGGACTGGGATTCGAACCGCCATCCTCCCGAATGCGAGGCCAGAAGGCTATCCGTTACACCACCACGCTCGGTAGGAAAATTATTCAACACTACACTTGGTAATTTGTTCCAATCCCTGACACCCTTGCCAACAAAAGAAAATTTTCCCACTCCTTTATACATTAAATCGAGCGCCAGCTTGTAGTCATGGACGCCTTTCCCCTTCCATGCACTATTCCTAATTTTTTGACCAATATCCCTCCAAGCCACATCACCAACATATGCCCTGTACATTCCCAGCACTCTCTTCACCCTCCAATGACTCCCAACCCAGCTCCTTTATCTTATCGGTTACTGACTGGGTCCTGCGATAATTTCCACAAACAAATCTAGCTGCTCTTCTTTGCACACCTTCCAACTCCTGTATTTGACAGCCAAAATGTTGGTCCCAAACTACTCCATCATATTCAACGAAGAACGAAGACCAAAGTTTTCTGACCCAATTCCCTAACTTCTCTGGTATATCCTCTCATCACCCTCTCCAGTAAATGAAGGATTTTGTAACCTTTTCCTACCTCCTGCCCAATGTACTCTGCCCAATTAAGTTTGTTATCAAACGTTATGCCAAGATATTTACACTTCAAGCTTTCAACAAGCAATTCTGACCCCACCCCATATTCGTAATTAACCTTAAGTTTTTTATCTGTGTACCTAATAAGCTGAATTTTCATGGATTTTCTCTTCATTCCATGCTGACCAATCCATTTAGATACTCTATCCAGGTCACCCTGCAGCTGTTGTCTTCACCTGTTTCGATCGTATTGTATACGGTGTAAGAACGAAGACTTTCCCGGCGTATGACATGCAATGTAGTCTTCACGGGTGTACCGCCGGAGAGTGTTGTGGAAACACAATACTTCGACGGCTTTTTGGAATCTGTCATCAAAGAAGCGATCGAAATTCGACTGGCCAACACATTTAACAGAGACGGTGGTCTATGTCTCAGTGAGGCATGGAAACCAGCCTTGGCAAATATCCGCAGAGAACGTTGTACTTCCGTCCAGCGGCCGTCAGTAGAGGGCTTCATATTAGCTCGGGCTGGAACAAGAATCATAGCCACGCCCACGGGACAGCCAGCCGCCAGATGGTTGCGGGCCTGGCTCATAGTAAGCCATTCGCCGAGGCCACGCGGACATTGTATATAAGGAAGAGCGGCACCCGAACCATCTCAGTATCCTGTGGGTCAGCCGACCAGTGCAGATGTCTCTACACCTGAAGAAGACGGCGGAGCTAGCCGTCGAAATATTGTGTTTCCACAACACTAATCCGGCGGTACACCCGTGAAGACTACATTGCGTATTGTATACCATTATATCATCTACAAAATACCTAGACTCTGACCGTAATCCATCACCATTAGAATTATGAACAGCATCGGTCCCAATACACTACCCTGTGGCACTCCCATATTTACTTCCACCTCTTTTGATAACAGTCTAAGTTTCCTTTCTGGCTTTTGAGAATTCCTCTACCCAGCAAGTGACTTTTTAACCTAATCCAATAGATTTCAGTTTATTTAAAACCATTTTATGGCTCACTCTGTCAAACAGCTTAGAAAGATCTACTGGCACACTATCAACTTGGCCTACCTTGTCTAATTCATCTGAAATGTCTTGCATATAGCCCACCATCTGGGATTCACATGAATATCCTTGCCTAAAGCCATGTTGTTGATCTAAAAACTTGCTCTGCGGAAGAAACCTACAGGTCTACAAACGATTAACGGAAAGGAACTCGTAACCATAACAACCTAGAATTACTTTTTCTTGGATAAATCTGTTGCCATTCTCAGGAGTACGTGGGAGAATAATTAGCACTGAAATAAGAAACGAAGAAAGGACTTTTACCACGAATAGGTGTTGATATCGTGTAAAGCTCAGTGCGGAAGTTTATAGGAAATCATTTCCGAGGTTATAATAAGTTATTTTCTTAGGCTGAGGATAAAGACACCAAAGATTACACGCTATCAGAGATGAACACACCTTTCGTATGCTGAACGGATAGGCGCAAAGTGGTTCAGATTAGATATACGAACACCGAACAAAAGTCATAATATCGATCAAAAAAATAAATAATATGCTTTGATAGATTTGCTGTGATGATCAAAAATTGTTATGTTCAATTTTTGATAAAAATGAGTCCTTCACACTTGAAATAAATAAATAAAAAATATATTGAAAAACAATGTATGGGAGAAAATATTTATATATAGCCTATATATACAGGTATATATATTTCAAGCGTGTATGACTCATTTTTATCAAAAATTTAACATAACAATATTTGATCAGCACAGCAAATGCTATCAAAAGCAATTTTTTTGGATCGATATTATCACTTTCGCTCGAATGTCGCTATATTTTAACACCGAAATTCACTTGCGCCCTGTAGTCAAAGCGGCAAGAATACGCAAGAAATTTTTATGTCGTAATATTAAGCAGGATAGCTACTTACGATTGCTTAGTGTTTGCTTTTGACACAGTGATATAGGGACGTGATAAAAAATTATTTCTAGCTACACATTTAAAAATAATGCGGACGGACTCATTTTTATAAAAAATTGAACATAACGATTGTTATGTTCAGTTTTTGATCAGCACAGCAAATGCTATCTAAAACATTTGCTTGATCGATTTTATGATTTTAGTTCGAATGTTCCACTATCCTTTAATCATGAGCCACTGTGAGGTGCTAAAGATTATACTGCATCAAAAATGAATACACTTCCATTACCTAAACAGATAAGCGCCAAAGATCAAATTGCATAGAAAATGGACGCACCTTTCAAAATTGACTGATATGCATCAAAGATCTTGTTCCATCAAAGATAAACAAATCATTTCTATGGTGAATGGATAGGTGGCGAAGATGAAAAATGCTTTCGTAGACAGGCGTATCGAAGTTGAACACCCTTTTGTGACTTGAATCGATATGTCCTAAAGATCATATTGTATCAAAGATGAACATTACTTTCTTAAGCTAAACAGTTAGGTGCCAAAGATCTCACTACACCAAAGATAAACACAACTTACGTAACATGAACAAATAGGCGCCAAAGATCACATTGCATCAAAGATTACCACACAGATAAGTGCAAAGATCATATTGCATAAAAAAATAACACACCTTTCAAAATTTGCAGAAAGGCATCAAAGATAATGGTGAAAGGCGGCAAAGATGAAAAATGCTTTTTCAGCCTTCATAGAGAGACGTCAATGATCACACTGTGACTTGAACCAATAGGCCCTAAAGATCATTCTGTATCAAAGATTTCGTAACCTGATCATATAGGCTCAAATAATCACACTGCTTCAAAGATGAACATTATTTTTGTAAGCTAAACAGATAGGTGCCAAAGATCTCATTACACTAAAAATGAACACAACTTTCGTAACCTGAACAAATAGGCGTCAAAGATTACATTGCATCAAAAATGAATACACCTTTCATGACCCAAACAGATAGGCACCAAAGATCACATTGCATCAAAAATGAATACACCTTTCAAAATTGACAGGCATCAAAGATCACGTTGAATCAAAGATAAACAAATCATTTCTATAATTAGCCGCCGGCAAACATGAAAAATGCTTTCGTAACCTTAAAAGAAAGGTCAAAGTTGAATACATTTCGTGACTTCAACCGATAGGACCAAAGTTCATACTGTATCAAAGATGAACACTATTTTCATAACCTGGTAATATAGGCTTCAATTATTACACTGCTTCAAAGATGAATACTACTTTCGTAAGCTAAACAGATAGGTGCTAAAGAATTCACTATACCAAAGAAGAATAATCCTTTCGTGACCTGAATTGAATGTCGCCAAATATCACGCTACATTAGAGGTGAACACTCCTTTCATTACCTGAACAAATTGATGCCAAAGATCATATTACAATACAAGATGAACACCCAGGCTTCAAATTGCATTAAAGATCAACACTCGTTTCATAGCCTTAATGGTTTGGCGCCAAAAATCACTGTATCAAAGATGAACACCCTTATTGTAAATGCAACGAGTAGGTACCAAAGATCAAAAATGAAACACCTTTTTTAACCTGAACATTATACCACATGCATTAAAGATAAAAACTCTTTTTCTAATCTGAATTCACAGGCGCCAAACTTCATGTTGCATTAAAAATACACGAACAGATAGGCGCCAGAGGTGACATTTAATTAAAGACTAACACCTGAGCAGATAGGCGTCAAAGATCACCCTGCAGCAAAGATAAACTCAACTTCCGTAATCTGAACAGATATGCGCCAAAGATTACATTGCATCGAAGATAAACACACCTTACCTAACCTGAACACAAATTTGTCAAGTATCATACTGTATCAAAGTATACAGGTAGGCGCCAAAGTACATATTGCATCAACGATGAACACTTCTTTGTGACTTGAACAGATAGGGGGGCATCCATAAATTAGGTGAGGTGTTTTTCCGGATCCCTCCCCTCTCTGGTGAGACTTCGTGAGATCTGAGATTTGCTCCGTGAGTCACCCTCCCCTCCCCCCCAACCGCAGAAATTTCCCTCGAAATTTTTTTGAGACCATTTTCTTTTTTTAGGTCCGACCCTTCCAAAGCCGGTTTAAACACCCACTTTTCGTCGAAATACCCCCCTAAATTCGACTTTCGCGTCAATTGTAGACCTTTTTTTAGTTCTATAGTCCAACAAAAATTTCCAAAAACCTAACGTGAGATTTCTGTTGAACCTGCCCCCCCCTTTTCCCCCTTGGTGAGATTTCGCCGGCCCCCCCTTCCCCCTATTTCACCTCACATAATTTATGGACGCCCCCATGGCCGGCAGATATCAAAGATTAACGCTCCCTTCTTAAACAGAGCAGATAGGTGTAAAACATCACAATGTATCAAAGATTAAAACATGTCAATGATCATTTTGCATCAAAGATGAACATTTCTTTCGCAATCTGAACAGATAGTTGGCAAAAATCACATTACTATCAAATATCAAAACTCCTTTCTTAACCTAAGCAGTCGATAATGACGGCTTAGATGCAGGTTTCTGACTTTAATTAATCTGTTGTAAAGAGGAATGCTGATGTTTCGGCACTAAGGGGATACGGAATCGGATTTTGGGTGAAAAAAAAAAAATCGATTTTCGTGTTATTGGCTTATTATATTCCACCAAGTTTCCTCTTTAAAATCACGTATCATACAAGGCTCTACTAGAATTATAACTATTTTATTTTTATAGATTTGTGAGATCGGGTGTTGCGCTTTTGTTATACACTTCTCTCATGGCTGACCGTAAACTTTTGACAGCATAGTTACGTGACATGAATTTAAATATCCAGCGATTCTTTATATTTGTTTCTGGTTTCATGAAGTTACTCCTTGACTTTGGAATGTGTAGGGGGTATTAACTATGGATCAGGAATGTTTTAAACTTCTTTCTCCGTTTCCCTTAAATTTACTTTTTACTTCTTCTAGAAATATTATATCAGGTACTGGTGAATCTAGAAGTCTGAAATTTTTATGACATAGTCACATGGGCTTCTTTTACATACTGAAACAATGATTTCTTAATTACATAATCTACAGAAGATTTAGAGGTGATAATCTAGTGAAAAGTTATGGAAAAAATTTATTTTAAAGTAAATATAAAATATCTCTGTAAGTAAATACTTTGACAAAAAAAACTGTTGTTTCAGTATTGTTACAACATATCAATGCACATAAAGTAAAATTATTTCATCTCTCTTGCCCCAGCAGTTTGTGAGTAAATCTTGCCTATAGTAAGCATAATTTAACATTGCAGGGATAGGCGATTCCGTATCCCAACAGTGATCAGAGATTACAATGAAATTATCAACATTGAACGAATGTAAATAAATAAGGAGCAACTGATAAATTAAAAAAGCAATTAAAAATACTGGTGCATGCCATACTGTTTAATAACGGTGACCCTCTAGGTGTGTATATCCTGCGTGACATCGTCACGTGGTTATCGACGTTCTAGGCATGCGCAGAACGTTGCGGCGCATACGCACTGATCGCTTAACTTGTAACGCTAGCAAATTTCTCCCTACCGTGGCAGATGAAGTACGACTTCTAACATAGCAAATTATTTGTTTATAATTTAAGACTAGACGACCCGTGCGAAAATTTCGCGAATAAAATGCGATGAATAGTGAGGTTGAATATAATGTCACCAAGTTCAGTCATTACTCTTCATACTCCTACTTCATTTATCGATTTTGGTTAGAAATCCAGGGAGATAAATGGCTCGAAACACAAAAAACGTATTTTAGAAATATTGACATTTTTGCGCTTTATGGGTCGAATTACGAAAAATTCCTTTCTTAGAATATAATGTTACCACGGCGGAGTCCTTATTCTTTAATATGATACCTCATTTATCTATATCGGCTAGATATCAAGGGAGATAAATCGCCAGTGACCCAAAAATCGGTAATAGAAAAATTTATACTTTTTTCTTTTAAGGGTTGAATTCCAAAAACATTCTTTCTTAAAATATGATTTCATACATTACTCCTTATAATTCTACTTCATTTATCGGCTTTGGTTAGATTTCCTGGGAGATAAATGGCTCGAGATACAAAAAAACGCATTTTAGAAAAATTGGCATTTTTGTCTTTTAAGGGTCGAATTACGAAAAATTCCTTTCCTAAAATATAATGTTACCACGGCGCAGACCTTATTCTTTAATATGATACCTCATTTATCTGTATTGGTTAGATATTAAGGGAGATATATCGCTCGTGACACAAAAAAGCGTTATTGAAAAATTTATACTTTTTCCCTTTAAGGGTTGAATTCCAAACACATTCTTTCTTAAAATATGTCGTCACAGAGCTGAGACATTACTCCTCATAATCCTACCTCATTTATTCTTTTTGGTTAGATATCCTGGGAGATAAATGGCTCAAGATACAAAAAACCCATTTTAGAAAAATTGACATTTTTGCCCTTTAAGGGTCGAATTACGAAAAATTCCTTTCTTAAAATATAATGTTATCACGGCGGAGACCTTAATATTTAATATGATATCTCATTTATCTATATCAGTTAGATATTAAGGGAGACAAATGGCTCGTGACACAAAAACGAATTGCAAAAATATTGATACTTTTGCCCTTTAAGGGTTGAATTCCAAAAAATTTCTGTCTTAATATATGACGTCACTAAAGCGGAGATCGTAATCTTTAAAACGATACTTCATTAAACGATCTCAGATAGGTATCCAGGGAGATATTTGACTCATAACACAGAAAACAGCATTTTAGAAATATTGACATTTTCGCCCTTTAAGGGTCGAATTCCGATAACTTCATTTCTTAAAATATGATGTGACCAAAGTGAAGACCATAAGCTTTAAAATGACACCTCATTCATTGATTTCGTTTAAGTATGAAGGAAGATACAGGCTTGTGACAAAAAAATACCTTATAGAAATAATATATATGATGATTTCCTCCATATGCGGCCGGCACACAGTTGACCTGACCAAGTGCCTGGGTGGCTGAGACGCAACCCGCAATGTTAAACAGTCGCTTTGGTAGCGTCAGATTCAGGGGATTTTCACAAACGACTAAACCATTTTTTTTATTCATTTTTTATTTTAATATTACAAATTATTCAATTATACATGAGACTGTAGCTATCAGTTTAATTGCAGTGTTTTATGCTGATAAACCCCCTGGTTGAGGAGTACGGGGTTCAAACTGAATCTGAGTGGCCGTTTTCAGAGCTTTCTGGGACGTGACGTCACCGCAAGTATTTTTGGTATAGTGCACATCTTGTTCTCTGGCACCTCAACGATCGCTGTTAGCTTGGCTGTTTTTGGGCTACACCAATTTGTTAGAAACGCTATTTCGCAACACAACAGTACACGCCAGTGAACACTTAACGGTCTGCGCTTACGGATTTAACGTTCTGCGCATAATCATGTGACGATCCACGCATGCGAATATAACGTCCTGTGCATGATCATGCAACGTTCCGCGCATGCGTATTTAATTTTCTGTGCATATGTCAAAACAAATAAACTTTAGTATCAGGTTGCATCATGATGCAGATAGTGTCAGGGAATCAACGATCCCACCAAATATTCTAATTGCTTTTTTTTTAGTAAAACTTTTTTGAGTGTGGTAGGAAGAAGCAGCTTTCAGCGCATGCGTTCTTAACGGTCTGCGCTTGCGCATTTAACGTTCTAAGCATGTGAATGTAACGTTGTGTGCATACGCATTTAACGTAGTTTGCACGTGCTTATAACGCTTTGCGCATGCGCATGTATCAACCTACGCATGCGCACTTAACGTTCCCCGCATGCGCACTTAACGTTCTGCGCATGCGCATTTAACGTTCTGCGCATGCGCACTTTTTTGTTTGCGCATTTAACGTTATCCGCATGCGCACTTAACAATCGGTGCATGTGAATTTAACGTTCTGCGCGTTTGAATGTAACATTGTGTGTATGTGCATTGAACGTTCTTTGCACGTGCTTATTACGCTTTGCGTATGTAACAATCTGTGCATGCGCACTTAACGTTCTGCGCATGCGCACTTTTATGTTTGCGCATTTAACGTTATCCGCATGCGCACTTAACGTTCGGTGCATGTGAGTTTAACGTTCTGGGCGTGTGAATGTAACGTTGTGTGTATGTGCATTGAACGTTCTTTGCACTTGCTTATAACGCTTTGCGTATGTAACAATCTACGCATGCGCACATAACGTTCTGCGCATGCGCACTTTTTTGTTTGCGCATTTAACGTTATCCGCATGCGCACTTAACGTTCGGTGCATGTGAATTTAACGTTCTGCGCGTGTGAATGTAACGTTGTGTGTATGTGCATTGAACGTTCTTTGCACGTGCTTATTACGCTTTGCGTATGTAACAATCTGCGCATGCGCACATAACGTTCTGCGCATGCGCACTTTTTTGTTTGCGCATTTAACGTTATCCGCATGCGCACTTAACGTTCGGTGCATGTGAATTTAACGTTCTGCGCGTGTGAATGTAACGTTGTGTGTATATGCATTGAACGTTCTTTGCACGTGCTTATTACGCTTTGCGTATGTAACAATCTGCGCATGCGCACTTAACGTTCTGCGCATGCGCACTTAACGTTCTGCGCATGCGCACTTAATGTTCAGCGCATGCGCATTTAACGTTCTGCGCATGCGCACTTTTTTGTTTGCGCATTTAACGTTATCCGCATGCGCACTTAACGTTCGGTGCATGTGAATTTAACGTTCTGCGCGTGTGAATGTAACGTTGTGTGTATATGCATTGAACGTTCTTTGCATGTGCTTATAACGATTTGCGTATGTAACAATCTGCGCATGCGCACTTAACGTTCTGCGCATGCGCACTTAATGTTCTGCGCATGGGCATTTAACGTTCTGCGCATGCGCACTTTTGTGTTTGCGCATTTAACGTTATCCGCATGCGCACTTAACGTTCGGTGCATGTGAATTTAACGTTCTGCGCGTGTGAATGTAACGTTGTGTGTATATGCATTGAACGTTCTTTGCACGTGCTTATAACGATTTGCGTATGTAACAATCTGCGCATGCGCACTTAACGTTCTGCGAATGCGCACTTAATGTTCTGTGCATGGGCATTTAACGTTCTGCGCATGCGCACTTTTGTGTTTGCGCATTTAACGTTATCCGCATGCGCACTTAACGTTCGGTGCATGTGAATTTAACGTTCTGCGCGTGTGAATGTAACGTTGTGTGTATATGCATTGATCGTTCTTTGCACGTGCTTATAACGATTTGCGTATGTAACAATCTGCGCATGCGCACTTAACGTTCTGCGCATGCGCACTTAATGTTCTGCGCATGCGCACTTTTTTGTTCGCGCATTTAACGTTAACGATAACGTTCGGTGCATGAGAATTTAACAACACGGGCGTGAACACCTAACGATACTTTGATGCAAGCAGATATGATATTAGATAACTATACGCGCTTTCGCGGCATCACAGTTACGATATCGTGAGTATTCGCGACACCGTTTCAGTTACTTCACGTTATGTGTTCTGTGCATGTATGCATTTTGAGACCGAGCGTGGTGGTGTAACGGTTAGCGTTCTGACCTCGCATTCGGGAGGACGGCGGTTCGAATCCCGGTCCGGGCATCCAGATTTGGGTTTTCCATGGTTTCCCAAATCACTCCAAGCAAATGCTGGGATGCTTCCTTCAAAAGGCCATGGCCGAATTCCTTCCCATTCCTGGTCCCCCCATCCTTTCCCGTCTACCTCGCTATTAAGAGACGTTAAGCAGTTTTAAAAAAATGTATTTTGAGTGTAAATATTTTGTTTATTGGTGGATTTTTGTTGATTTATATTCGCTTGATGTAGATAGTTTCATTATATTCTTTGATCGCTATTATAGTAAGAGAAACAAACGTATGGACTCACGTTTATGCAATACAATCGCAAGGGATTGATTGACACATTAGAGAAAGTACAGAGAAGAGCCACTCGATTCGTGACCGCTAGTTACAGTCCTTACGTAAGTGTCACAGAGCTGATTCGTGGGTTGGGCTGGGATTGTCTGGCGGACAGACGACGTCGTTTTCGTTTGAATTTGCTGGAGAATATGCGAAAATCTTTAAGTTACGAGTGCAACGAAATACTTCTTCCGCCAACCTATTTAGGTCGCAATGACAGGAGGGATAAGATTAGAGGAATAAGATGCCGTACTGATTCATTTATGTATTCCTTCTTTCCTCAATCTGTTCGGGATTGGAATGCGCAGAATTAGGATTGGTGCTTAGCACCCTCTGCCACCCACAGTATTTGTGATTTGCAGAGTATAGATGTAGATGTAGATGTAGACAATGAATGTATTAATAAGCTTGCAGAAAAAGTTTCATTTTCGTGCAGAAATATTAGCCTTCATCTTTACAGCCGAGGAAATGAATTATTTTAGCCTATTTTTTTTAAAAAAAAAAAATAGTTGTGAGCCAGAAAGCTTCGTTCTATCAGTTATTTTTGTCTGGCTTAGAAGTTAGTTACTAACCAAACTGACGAACAGTTACCAGATAATTTTATTTAAGTTGGTCTCCGGTATAAAAGTTATATACAAAAGATACGGTTTAAGGCTACAGGGAGTAATCTACAGGGTGTTACAAAAAGGTAGGGCCAAACTTTCAGGAAACATTCCTCACACACAAACAAAGAAAATATGTTATGTGGACATGTGTCCGGAAACGCTTACTTTCCATGTTAGAGCTCATTTTATTACTTCTCTTCAAATCACATTAAACATGGAATGGAAACACACAGCAACAGAACGTACCAGCGTGACTTCAAACACTTTGTTACAGGAAATGTTCAAAATGTCCTCCGTTAGCGAGGATACATGCATCCACCCTCCGTCGCATGGAATCCCTGATGCGCTGATGCAGTCCTGGAGAATGGCGTAATGTATCACAGCCGTCCACAATACGAGCACGAAGAGTCTCTACATTTGGCACCGGGGTTGCGTAGACAAGGGCTTTCAAATGCCCCCATAAATGGAAGTCAAGAGGGTTGAGGTCAGGAGAGCGTACTAACATACTAACGAAACTAAAATGAGCTCTAACATGGAAAGTAAGCGTTTCCGGACACATGTCCACATAACATATTTTCTTTGTTTGTGTGTGAGGAATGTTTCCTGAAAGTTTGGCCGTACCTTTTTGTAACACCCTGTATAATCAAGCGAATTTTCGTTTGTTCACGAATAATTCGTACAGAGTTCCTATTTACTGTACAAATGCAATGAAGAAAGTATTGTTCATCCAATCGCGTGCGGAAGAATCATCAAAAATATCAAAAAATACACAGAAAATTACATTTAAGTTTGACTTGTTGCGCATGTACACGTGGCACTTTTTTGAACTGCAATATGCGCAAAGGGCATTATTAATAGAACACCTCGGCCATACGTCAACTTGCATCAAAGCGGCATGAAAAGCAGCGCTTTCAACCTGGATTAGCTGTTATTCCGTCCCTCGTCGCGTTAATGGCAGCCGTTTGAAATTGATTCTGCTAATACCCCGTCGCGGCACGCATTAATTGCGCTTTGATGAGCTGCAAATAAAACTCGTAATTAGCCTGTCGTTGGGGCACACGCTCGTCCACTTCGTTCCAGTATTGTCCGACGCGTGCAGATCTTCTTAGTCTGTGGTTTACAAGTTCCTGTATCCGAGAAACGTTACAAATTGCATAAAAAAGGCAGAGATTTTAAGTAACTGGTTTAGTGAGACTGTTGGGGACAATTATTCAGAAATAGGAGGGTGTAAATCGGATAACGAGCTTAACAACATAATCAGAAATGGGCAGACTAAAAAATTTGAAATTCATCCTGAGGATATCATGAACGAACTAAGAACCCTGAAAAAAAAAAAAAAAAAACACACACACACACACAAAGGGGCTGGTGTAGGTAATATTAATACAGGTACCTCGAGGATAGCTGGATGTTACATTGTACCTTGTCTTATATCTTTAAACGAGCAATTCTTGTATGTATAATATATACAGGGTGTTACAAAAAGGTACGGCCAAACTTTCAGGAAACATTCCTCACACACAAACAAAGAAAATATGTTATGTGGACATGTGTCCGGAAACGCTTACTTTCCATGTTAGAGCTCATTTTATTACTTCTCTTCAAATCACATTAAACATGGAATGGAAACACACAGCAACAGAACGTACCAGCGTGACTTCAAATTTGTTACAGGAAATGTTCAAAATGTCCTCCGTTAGCGAGGATACATGCATCCACCCTCCGTCGCATGGAATCCCTGATGCGCTGATGCAGCCCTGGAGAATGGCGTATTGTATCACAGCCGTCCACAATATGAGCTCTAACATGGAAAGTAAGCGTTTCCGGACACATGTCCACATAACATATTTTCTTTGCTTGTGTGTGAGGAATCTTTCCTGAAAGTTTGGCCGTACCTTTTTGTAACACCCTGTATATATACTTCGGATCTCAGAAACGACTATGACGATTTGGATGAAATGTGATATTTAGATAACTTTTTGACTTTTAAGATTCCCTACGAAAAAAGCGAGTTTAGAAAATACGAACAATTTTTTCACTCGGTATCTCTAAAACGCCACGAACGCCATCTCGTAGACAATTGAGGTATCAGAAAGCCTACAAATAATTTCTCTTTGATTTAAAAGAATATTTAAACGAACAGTTCTTGTATACTGGCTGACCCGTGGGAATATTAGCACTGCAAGTTTAATTGTAAAACATTTAAAAAGGAAGATAATTAAAAATTTATCATTGGTTTTGTCAGAGGTGATACTTTACAGAAACTTCTTTGAAACTAATATTACCGGTCCCAGTTATAATATTACAAATCTGGTTATAGGCCATCTTCCTCAGTTGTTGATCAATAGATTTTAATAAAGTTATAATGTAATCATCGTTTACTTTTTGACCGAATAAAAAGTGGTTGTTAGTTTGTCATTAAATACTACCACGCGAGGTATGAGCATAGTTTTATCGCAGTGAATGAATTTAGCACGGCGTCACAATCTGATGATGAATTCTTATAGAACTCGACGTAACATATCGAAAATAAAGAATAAATGTTCTTGATATCTCGCTTGGTTTTCTAGATATAGCATGTCAAAAAACAGTTATAGGTATACTGTAGTTGCTTGTGCTTTTGGTGAAGTTTCTTCTGGTCCAGGCCGTATTTCAACCTAACAACAACCACTAGGAACAAAATAAAACATTGAAATTACATTTCCACCGTATAGACATAGCGGTTTTGGTGGATTTTTTTCTGGTCCAGGCCGAATTTCAACCAATCACGTCAATTTTGAGATACAATATCTCGAGAACTAAGCGAGATTTTAAAAAAAGTATTTTTTACTTTCAATTTTTATCGTCGAGGTTCATAAGAATCCATCATCAAGGGTTATCGTAGAATCCCCTAAATTACCACAAATCTCGCACCATTAATTAATCCCTGACTGGCATTAAGATTTCTAATTAACATAATAATAGCATTTTCCTTTCAAAGCAATTTATGAGGCGGTCTCGGAAATCGATCTAGCGATTTGGATGAAATTTCATATGTAAATAACGTTTTGCTTTACAAGTTTTTAACACGATAAAAAAAGGAGCAATTTTTGTATTTGGTTTCTCGAAAACGGCTCTAACCTCATTACGTAGAAGGTTCAGGTACCAGTGAGCCTACTGATGTTAGTTAAACTTCTCTTTGGTTAACTGTGCACCTCAAAACGCCTAGGAAGCCTTCAAACCTTTTACTTTAGTCAAACCTTACTCGAAATTTTGGATATTGAACAGAAATCGAAAGATGCCTAGCGAAGATCGGTCACCCAGGTATTTATTATTATTATTGGCGAATTCTCCAAATAAATGGAAGACATTAAGCAAATGACCCAGTCAAGTTTTCTTCGAGTTCTTCTTGTTGTTCCAATAGACTTTCATTCTTTCCGAGAAAGCTTGTTTGCGTTCTTGCGACCACTTTTGTCTGTATTGTTTTTGTTTTTGTTACTCAGTTATAACTTCCCATTTGTCTACTTTGTGTCTCTTTCTAAGATGTCTGTTGCTCCTATGTTTGCACTTCTAACATCCTTCCGAATTTCATTCAGCCAAGGTGTTGGATTTTTAAGTGAAGTTACATAACCTATTATCTTTTTTTGTCAATCGACTTTCTGCTAACCTCTTAAGCTGACCAAAGAATTTCTTTCGCCTTTTATTGATGTTAATTTCGATGTTTGGAAACTTTTCTGTTGTTTTGATTGATTGTAGTGTGTAACCATGTTTAGTGAGTCTTGCTCCTAGAATTTTTCACTCTACTTTTTTAATTTCTTCAAGGTTATGTTTTCTGTTAAGTGTTAACGTTTAACTTGCATAGAGTACTGTTGGTTTTATGACTGTGTTGTAGTGCCGAATTTTGGTCTGTCTTGACAAGGATTTTTTGTTGTAGAGATTTTGGACTATCTCTAATGCTTTTTTTACTTTTTGGAGGCGATTTTGTTGCGAATTTTTCTCAAGGCCTGTCGGTTCGATGAATGCTCCGAGGTATTTAAAATATTGGACCCTGTTGATTTTACTGTATTTTTTTCCCAGACATGCTATTTTTGTCTTTGAACATATGAATTCAGTTTTCTCGAGTGAGATTTGTAACCGTACTTTTTCTGGTCATTTTTTGAGTGTCTCAAGCTGTTTGATGGCAGTCTCTTCATCTTCTACTACTATCCCCAAATCATCCGCAAAAGCGAGTAATGGTATATAGAGGTTGTTTTATTATTGCATTGAGTCTGGATATGAGAGGATTGGAAAGATGCGGTACATAAGGGAGGGGTGAGAAATAGTGTCGAAAATTACAGAACAATCAGTTTGACTTCAGTGGTAGGTAAATTAATGGAGTAATTGATATGCAATCACATCAGAAATGTATGTGAGGGACGTAAGTGGTTTTCAAGTAGGCAACATGGTTTCAGGCAAGGATATTCATGCGAATCTCAGTTGGTGGGATATATGCAAGATATTTCGGATGAAATGGACAAGGGAGGCCAAATTGATAGTGTAGCACTAGATTTTTCAAAAGCCTATGACATAGTAAGCCATAAAATTGTGGTAAAAACTGTTGGAGCGGATGAGAAAATGATTTGCTGGGTAGAAGAATTTTTAAAAGGTAGAAAACAGAAAGTTAGGGTAGGAAATGTAGTATCAAAAGAAGTAGAAGTAAAAATGGGTGTGCCACAGGGTAGCGTATTGGGACCATTGCTATTCATTATTCTAATGAATAATTGTGTTGATTGTTTACTATCAGAA
Organism: Vandiemenella viatica; assembly: GCA_031002005.1. Classification (NCBI taxonomy): domain Eukaryota; kingdom Metazoa; phylum Arthropoda; class Insecta; order Orthoptera; family Morabidae; genus Vandiemenella; species Vandiemenella viatica. Next base: position 6,772,761 of record JARYHS010006518.1, read on the forward strand.
CTTAGATTGTTTGCAGATGATATAATGCTGTATAAAAGGATCAAAACGATAGAGGATTGTAAACAGTTGCAGGGTGATCTGGACAGGATATCTAGTTGGGTTGGTAAACACGGGATGAAGATAAATACAAAGAAGAGCCAGCTAATTAGATACAAAGATAAAAAAACTAAAGATTTATTATGATTATATGGTGGGGAAAGAATTGCTTGCTGAAGACTTGAAATGTAAATATCTTGGCATTACTTTTGATAACAAGCTTAACTGGGCAGGACACATTGGACAGGTGGTAGGAAAAGGTTTCAAAATTCTGCACTTGTTGGAGAGAGTGATGAGGGGATGTACGAGAGAAGTCAAGGAATTGGGTTACAAAACTTTGGTCAGACCATTGCTCGAATATGGTAGTGTAGTATGGGACCCACATTTTGAGTATCAAATACAGGAGTTGGATGTGGTCAACGGATGGCTGCTAGATTTGTCTGTGAAAATTACCACAGAACACAATCAGTAACTGATATGATAAAAGAGCTGGGTTGGGAGTCATTGGAGAATGAAGAGTGTGCTAAGGCGTATATTGGCGATGAAGCGTGGAAAGATTTTGATGTAAGAATTAAAAATATTGCCTGGAAAGGAAAATATGACTGAACAAAAACTGCCCCTCGATTTCAGGCACAAGTGTGTGGCAAGATTTTCTTCGGTAGAAAATTGATGAAAAATTTTTCAAAAACGCTGAAAGAATTTAGAGAGGGCAAAAGTATGTGTGGGAAAAGGAAAAGGAGAAAAATTGGTGTATAGGGAAAATGCTACCGGAGCGTGCGCCCTATCGCAATGAAATTTAATTTTAATTTAATTTAATTTAATTGCAATGGAGCGCAGGCTCCGGTGGCAATTTCCCTACACACCCATCTTCCCCCTATCCTGCACCTACCTACATTTACCCTCTACAAATTTTATCTTTAAATTCTTTCAAAGTTTTCGGTAAATGATTCATCATTTCTCTTGGTAACTCATTCCAATCCCTGACACCCTTACCTAAAAAAGAGAATCTACCCACACCCTTGTGCCTGAAATCGAGTGCCAGCTTGTGGTCATGGTCATCTTTTCCCTTCCATGCACTACTTTTCATACCTATTGCAATATCTTTCCATGATTCATCGCCAGTATACGCCCTGTACACTCCCATGACTCTCCTCATCCTCCTCCTGTCTTGCAATGAATCCCATTCCAGCTCCTTTATCATATCCGTCACTGATTGCATTCTGCGATAATTTCCAGAAACAAATCTAGCAGCCCTTCTTTGCACCCTCTCCAACTCCTGTATTTGATACGTAAAATGAGGGTCCCATACTACACTACCATATTCGAGCAATGGTCTGACCAAAGTTTTGTAACCCAATTCCTTGACTTCTCTCGTACATCCCCTCATCACTCTCTCCAACAAGTGCAGAACTTTGAAACCTTTTCCTACCACCTGTCCAATGTGTCCTGCCCAGTTAAGTTTGTTATCAAAAGTAATTCCAAGATATTTATATTTCAAGTCTTCAGCAAGCAATTCTTTCCCCACCTTATATTCATAATTAACCTTTTGTTTTTTATTTGTGTATCTAATAAGCTGACTCTTCTTTGCATTTATCTTCATTCCATTAAACAGATATCTGCAGGTTAGCCCGTTTATACTCTTTGTTTCACTGTTGTTGTCCTACGTACGCAGTAATTCTGCTAGATTTTTATTGTTTCCCATCTTACATATTGTACAAAACTTGTGGGTTATTACAGTAGTGGTAATATTATCTTTGACGTAACAGGTATTGACCATAGAGGAAAGAATTATATGGAGACGACGCAAGAGACCTTCACCACGCATTGAAGTGACGCCGGGCAGAGGAGGAGGGGGGGGGGGAGGCTTGGGAGCATCCATACAGACACGGGGTATATGTACAAAAACCTCAAGGGGACTCTAAGATAAACGTAACGCCGCAATCTGCTGATGGATTATTATGTAACTCGATGAGACAAATAAAAAATGAAGAATAAAATTTTATGATATCCTGCTTAGTTTTCGAGCTATTCCGTCTCAAATGTGAGATGTTTTTGGTTGAAATTCAGAAGAAAAAATTAGTCAAAGTCAAATTTAATGATGGAGTCTTATTTAAAACGACGAGAAAAATAAAAAATAATGAATACAAATTTTAGACATCTCGCCTAGTTCTCGAAATATACAGTATCAAAAGTGAGGTGTCTTGAGTTGAAATGCAGAAGGAAAATTTCGCAAAAGTCAAATTTGATGATCGATTCTTATGTAACACGACAAATCGAAAATAAAGAATAAATTTTTTCGATATCTTGCTTAGTTTTCGGGATATACTGTCTCCAAATTGGGGGGGATTGGGCTGATATGCGGCCTGGATCAAAAATTAATTCTGCCAAAGCCACAATGAATTACTTGGTGGACATGCAGAATAGATATTTCAGTTTTATTTCTACCACTTGTGGTTAGGTTGAAATGCGGCCTAGACCAGAATAAAAATAGTTATCTTGTTACCATACATCGTAAGCTTAATCGGGAATAGCTGGAAGTAGTTTACATCGCGATACACGTTTTGTCACTAACATGGTTCTCATGAAATTACCAACAATAATAGATAAATTCTTTGTCCCTTATGCAACACAAGATGGCATTATAAAATACTTATACACATTAGAAAATGAAATAATCACATCATCAAACACAATGTGAACTTTGCATTTGTATGGATTCGCAATATGGCCGCTGCCGCTGCCGCCACCGCGCATGCGCAGTATCAGCCGAGAGTTTAGAGGCCGCGTCACAGATTTAACGTCATTTCTCCTCCATATATTTCCTTCCTCCATGGTGTTGACAGATTAGCCCATTTATCCGTTCTGTTCCTATGTTGGCCCAAGTAGAGAGAAACTGTGCTGATGGGATTCAGTTTTATTGTTCCGTATATCTTAGAAGCGTTACATATTGTACAAACTTGTATGTTATTAGAGTGTTGGTAGTATCATCTTTGGTCTACTGCTTTCCGATGTAGATAGAAGTTGTGACAGTCTGTAATTTCAGTAATTTTCAGAGCTTAGAAACGTTACATATTGTTCACAACTTTTGCGCCGTTGGAATGCAGGTATCGATAGAGCAGCATCAGGTACAATCGTCCCTCGTTCTATGGAAGAAATTTTATACATAGGTTGAATTTTGGAACGGAACAGCGAACTAGCAAAGATACAATGTATAATACCCTCATACAGTTCCAAACAGTTCAACATTGGGGAAATTTCTACTGTAAGTATTTAATTTTGTTCCAAGTTTGGATATGTACATTAGTTAGATAGCTGTCAGGGACTATAATTAAGTCTTCTACGAAAAGACAGAATACATGGAGTTGAGTTACGATATGGTGAATACATGAAATGGAATGATTAAAAGAAGGCGCAGCTAACATAACAGATTAAACCCAAAGGACTCGATAAAGAAGCAGACAAGGAAACAGACAGAAAACCTGAAAACGCAGAACTGCCACACATTAAAGGTCAAAATCGGATAAACGGAAGGTAAATTCTAGAAACACCGAAAACAACAGATGGGAGATACAAGATAAGGAAACATGTAAAGGGGGACATTTAAAAATGGATTGGAAAGTTTCTGGTCAAAATGCGTTATGTTGAAATTCTGCAGACACCTCGTAAAGATAAAAACTGATTTTGACGTGAAAACATGTGTTCGCTCGTTAAGTAAGTAAGTATTTTCTTGTGTTACAAAATACCGTCAGATTTGAATCGCTATTAACTACGGGACTAATAATGCGGTTGTAACTGTTGATCCCACAACGGGTAGTGATACGATGTCTGTACGAGTTGTTCTTGCAGCATATGTGACGTCATCGGAGTAGTGTGGTGCATGTTGGCGACCGTTTACAATTGTCGTCGTGTAGAGTTATAAACTAATGTAGCGTGAGAACGCGTTCAGCCAGGACGCTGATTCAAGTGGCATTGGAAACAGCTCGCGAAGCACTACTAAAGCCAAACAGAGATGATAAAAATATTCGTCGGAACATAAGTAAAGATCGATATTAAATTGAAAATTACAAAAAAAAAGATGTAAATATGCTCGGAATTATAGAAAACTCAAATTAGAAGAAAGATTGCATCGAAAGGAACCCAAGAAACCTAAAAAGTTCAGGCCGAACAAATGTGAGACATTTGTCGGAAATGAAATAAAGTGTACGTGTGTTACTTTAGCTATCACAGACCTCTGATACATGCGACAAACTTGTTATTTATCTATTCTGTAACTGTTATATACTACTCTATACAGGGTGTTACAAAAAGGTACGGCCAAACTTTCAGGAAAGATTCCTCACACACAAACAAAGGAAATATGTTATGTGGACATGTGTCCGGAAACGCTTACTTTCCATGTTAGAGCTCATTTTATTACTTTTCTTCAAATCACATTAAACATGGAATGGAAACACACAGCAACAGAACGTACCAGCGTGACTTCAAACACTTTGTTACAGGAAATGTTCAAAATGTCCTCCGTTAGCGAGGATACATGCTTCCACCCTCCGTCGCATGGTGGAATCCCTGATGCGCTGATGCAGCCCTGGAGAATGGCGTATTGTATCACAGCCGTGCACAATATGAGCTCTAACATGGAAAGTAAGCGTTTCCGGACACATGTCCACATAACATATTTTCTTTGTTTGTGTGTGAGGAATGTTTCCTGAAAGTTTGGCCGTACCTTTTTGTAACACCCTGTATAACTACTGTATTAAAGAGATTGGTAACTAAATTACATATTAATACAAAACACCTGTTGAAGATAGGGCGAGAAAGATCTTCCACGGTTAAATTAAATAAATATATATACAAAAAATAAAAATAATAAAAAAATAAATAAATAAAAAAAGGCTCAACAGAAATGAAAAATATAAAAGTAAAACAAACACGGAAACAGCAAATAAAAGAAGGCAATGCCAAGACGGAAAGTACTTCTGACAAGAATCCCTTAACCTAAGGGCTAAGGGACATTGATAGAGCCTCTATGGAAACAGCTTTTAGGATTTTTCAAAATGCATATAAATCGAAATTACTCTCCCACCAGGTAAAATATAAGCACAATATTACAGTGGTGAAGCCAGAGTGTTTCTACGCAGCAGCCAGAAAGGGATTGACGGAAATAGAAAAGAAAGAAAGTTTCTAAGGAAGATCTTGAAACCAAAACAAAAAAAAGTGGTAGGAAGCGAATTTAATTTCCGTTTGACATCGAGCCAAGAATTATACGACAGATTTGAAAGGTTATCGTACACAGTTAAGAAAAGGAGATTAGCTTTCTATGGACACATCAACAGAATGGAACCAGAAAGAATGGCAAAGAAAATACTCAACTTTCAAAGAGAACAGGAAGACTCAAGTTCCATGGGTGACAGATGTCGATCAAGATATTAAAAGGTGTGGAATCAGCGTGAAAGACAGGGAAGTGTTCGGAAGAAACATTATGGAGATAAAGGATCTGACTGAAGAAAAACGAACGATGAAAAGGAGAGTATTCTCAGAGGAAGAAAAAGCAAGAGTGAGCCATAGAATAAAAGAGCATTGGCGACGGAGGAAGGAAACTCAGAAGAGGAAATGAAGTTGGATGATCGTAGTCCGTAGCTGTCAGAAACGAAAAGGAAAAAAAAAACACTTGTTATGGTTTTATCACGGAAAATGTACGGCACGTACCCGAATTGAGTCTTTCTGTATCTTTTTTTTGTTTCTACTGTAGGATTAAAGAGATGAAGAATGAGGGGGGAGGGAATAGGAAAGGTCAGAAATTAAAATTTCCAGGAGAAATAACTAAAAAGTTGGTCTAAAATGGTACTATTATTTTAAGAGTAGGGAAAAATGGAATAGTAAGCAGCAAAGAATTTGAGAGGAAGTTAACAGAAAATTTAAGTACTATGCAGCCCACATTCGAGCCAAAAAAAAATAAACCATTATTCGCTCCGTCAAGGTGTACGTGGGAAGATGTTGACCTATGTCCTGTGCCGTGATGTCGTCCACTTTTCGTTGGTTTTTCCCCAGTCACGCGAGGCTACGACCGGTGTACTAGGGCAATCTGCCTAATGCACCGCCCCGACTTTAATGCGCTCGCCCCCTCGGGAGCGGCGCGGGGCCATTTCTTTACAAAAAGAAGAAAGAAGTCTCCCCAGTGGCGCCCAACGTGGGGCTATTTAAGTGCCGCTTGACTCGGCCGCTTCCCAGTCACAAACCAACCGCCCAATGACCCCTCTGTGATAAAAGTCGTCACAGGGATTCCCTTTTCGACGTAAGTAACCTAGAGGTTTGTAGTCGCAACTGACCCTTTCAGTATTAGATAGTTGAAGCAACGTTTCCAATACTTGAAATTATACGAAGAAGTTTTGAAAAATTATAGACGTCATTATTTCCTTAATCTACACTACTATTACAAATACGAAAGTAAATCTGTCTGTCTGTTCCGTTTTCACGACTAAACCGGTATTGATGAAATTTGACAAGGAAATAGTTTGTATCATTAGGAAGACACGGGATACTTTTTTCGGAACAAATGACATATTTGATCACGGAATTTTGAAAACCACACGGTGACAAACAGACAGATGAGTCACTGTAATTTTTTTCTCGCAGTCAGTTTGTATATGATTCGTTCATATTCAGACACAACTTATTGGTAGTATAGACGTGGATTTGTGCTGCACCAGACTATTATTTAGTGATTACTTACACGTTTTTGGCATGGCTACATTTTGTCTTCTTTTTTGATATGCCTCAATTTCCACTAAAACCTCACGTGTTTTTAACCCACAAAACCCATATATCTATGCAAAACCAAAAACGTTGTGTTCAATATACAAGGATACATAGGATGACCGCAGAAACTGATATAATTTTAAACCACAAACAAAAATCTGCCAAAGGAACTGCGGTAAGCGATCTACACCTCCCCCCGTTTTAGTGTTTTGTTGTTTTGAAATTTGTTGAAATTTGGTTCTGTTCATGACACAAGTTAAGTGGTGCTTTTACGTAACTTACAGCTTTTGTATATCCAATTCTAGCAATGAAATTCTGATTCCACGCGTACGAAGTAGCGGTTATAGGTATTATTGTTCATCAAAAATAACTGATAATATGCAGGTATAAAAAAATTATTATTATTTTTAAATTATTATTTGTTTGTTTTATTGTCTGGAGTATACGTAATTCCGTGGTTTTTAATTGAATATAGTGATATAAAAAATTCTAAATTTCCAATTGACGTAAAATTTCGTGCCATAGATTTCAGCAAGAAAAGGTAATTTGTGGTCAGTTAGGACCGTTTGAAGATGAAGGTATTTTCAACTATAAACAAAGCATTGTTCAAAAATTGTCATTTCCATACTTTTTCCTCTACCAAAAACTCATGCGTTATAGCTATCGTTTCTGGGAAAATCTGAAGGCTATGTGAGCTGAATAATTGTATTTTACAGACCTCACAGATAACCATTTCGGTGCCGGCATAATTTCGTTATAACGTCTTTGGAAAAGATCTATTGACCCTAAAGTTGCTAGTGCTGGAGAAAGAAAAGAAAATTATGGATTTAGTCATTCTTTTGGTCACTGCAATATTTCGTCAAAAAATCTGCGGTATTTAGTGTATATCACATATTTTTAATGATGGATTTCATCTATACCTTCAATTTTTATACAGTACTTCTTCGTTTTCTCTTATAGGGATACTTCACTTGGCTTAATCTGCCTGTTTTTTAAACTCTTGCCAAATTTTAAGTACTTTAAAGAGTTTTTTTATTTTGTGATCAGTCTCTCGATTGATTTGATGCATTCCTCCATCTCTTCCCATCTTGCGCTAACCTCTTCATATCTACATACCCCTTACAACCTACGTCCTCAATTATTTGCTTCATATATTCTAATCTCTGTCTACCTCTACAGTTCTTACCTTCAACTGTTCCCTCCACTAACAAATTAACCAATCCAGCATGTCTCAAAATATGACCTACCAGCCTGTCTCTTCTTTCGTAAGCTTCTTCCATAAACCTCTTTTCTCACCCACCATTTCCAAAACTCGTTCATTTCTTACTTTGTCTGTCCACTTAATTTTCAGCATTCTTCTGTAGCACCACATCTCAAATGCTTCAATTTTCTTTCTTTCCGGCATTCCTAAAGTCCAGGTTTCGCTACCATAAAGTGCTGTACTCCACACATAGAGTTTTAAAAAGTTCTTTCTATTTCGTAGATCAATATTTGAAACTAAAAGATTTCTCTTTTTCCTGAAGGCTCTTTTTCCTAGTGCTATTCCGCTTTTAACATCATTGCTGCTTCGGCCATTGGTTGTAATTTTGCCTCAGAAGTAGCAGTTTTAACTTACTTCTCCTATTGCATCCGATCCTATTTTCGTATTTAATCTACTAGTATTGGTATCATTTCTGATACATGTCACACTTTTGTCTTGCTTTGGTTTAAATTTAATCCAAAATCGTCCTTCAATATTTTGTTTATGATATTCAGTAACTTCTCAATATCCTCAGCCCTCTCTGCTAACAAGACAATGTCATCAGCATAGGTGCAAACGTTTTAATATCGAAACACAAATCTACGACATAAAAACAGCTTCGCAAAACAAAATGGACGGGTAGTTGTGAACAGACGATGATGTACCCGCAAGTAAAAACATTTCGTGTTGAAACCAGTGACGTTTTCTTTGATCACTGCACTCTGTCTTCTAATTTAATAAACAGGTGTTTCGTACTGTTGTTGAATTATTTTTTCTGTTAAATTTGTGTTTTGTCCTTGGTATTTTTGCTTCATTATGAGCTGTAAACACGGCAAATGGTAAATAATAGTGGGATGTGTGCTTCTAGTGTTTTTCCTCCGTAAAAGCTATCAGGGAAAATTTTGATTCTGGTTTGGTTTCGCCTTACCTTCGTCACTATGGTTATTGATGTTGTGCTAACTAAATAATCAGAGAAATTTCTGACGGAACATTGGTTATGAGGGAGCGTCCATAAACCACGTAGCTCCATTTTGGCCTCTTGCGAACCCCCTCCCCCCCATGTAGCCCGACGTGTCTTCTGTCTTCTCTACCCGCCCCCCCTCCCCCCCACGTAGAAGGTAGCTTTTTCCATATTGATTCCAGAAAACATTTTGTACCGTTTTCTCTAGTCTCACTATCGTAAATTACATACGGAGATAATTAAATGACGGAAATAAATATTCACATGCCGTTGAGTGTTCTGTACCTCATTTTAACTGTGAAAAATAACATGAATGAAAAGCTACGTGGCCTGGCTCTTCTTTTAGACTTATCTACGTAGTTTATGGACACTCCCTTATGAAATATATCAATACGTTTGTGAGAAAAGTTTCTTTTTGAAAATAATATTTAAAAATGTAAAATAGTTAATTACATGTGCTAACTAGAAAAAACTGAAATTTTTATTGTTCCCGAAAAGTTTCTGTGAAAAGTACGGTTTCAAAAATGAATAACGACTAATCATTTTCTTCTTCTTCTTTTCTTCAGATTTTGGTCTGCTTTGGACCTCGGCAAACAGCTAGTTTTCAGAATTTTTTCTTTCTTTCACTGAGTTTCCACCTTTTTCCTCCTGACCTGGAGGCTTTCGCCTTTGTACAATTTTCATGAAAGCTCTTCAATTTATCAATTTTATTTTTAAACACTTTTCTGTACTCTATTTCTTCTCCATGGATCGCAACTTTTTCTATATCTTTTCTCGTTTCACAACGCATTTTGTTGTCACTTTTAATTTAGTGATGTGCCTGAAAATTACTTTTGTCAACTTAGACTCTTTCTTTCTCATCAGACGTCCATAAAATTTCTTTTTTACATATTGCTTTACGCCTCGTCGACAGCGTGGTCATTAGAGGCGGGATGGGACTGGGGACATGGAACGGGAAGGAATTCGGCCGTGGCCTTTTTGAAGGAAGCATCCCGGTATTCGCCTGGAGCGATTTGGGGAAACCATGGAAACCAAATCTGGATGCCCGGACGGGGATTCGAACCCGCTTCCTCCAGAATGCGAGGCGAGAACGTTAACCGTTCACCCACCACGCTCGGTCATAAAATTTCAACTTTCTCTTGTGGATCATGTCTACACTTTTCTCTGCATACCTACATGAATTAATTATTTTATATTTTTAAATACTATTATCAAGAAAAATGACACTTTTATCACAAACTTACTGATATATTTCATTGTAACAATAGGGCGAAATCTCAAAAAGCTGGTCAAAATATGGAAACGTTATCCAAGTGTAATGAAACTTTGTACAAAATCGTTTTTGAGCACGCTAATTACGATTCCAATGTCAAAATTGCAAAAAAAAAAAAAAAAAAAAAGAATTGGAGGATCCAATATGACGGATTAAAAATGGTCTAAAAATGTTTCAATTGACATACAAATTTGTATACAGGGTTTAATGATGTAGCTGATACCGATTCCATTGTTAACAATGCAAAAAAATCCAACAAATGGCGGATTCAATATGGCAGATTGAAAATTAAAATTTGTTAGAATTTAAATAGGTTTCATAAATTGAAAAATGTTTCAATTATTATAAATTTTTGTGGATAGAAAGGTTGTGTACTATATACATTCCTATTTCCTTTCGTGTGAAGCCAACTTTATCGTCGCTCTCGTTGGTTGGACCAGCAGATCCTGGAGCAATAAAATATAACTTGTATTAAGCCTTTTATATCCCATAAAATCTATTTAAAAGTAACCCCATACATACAGGTATTATTAAAGATTATTTAAAAAGAGGAGTATTCTTCAGTATATCGTATTAATTAAGTTAATTTCGCCAATAACAGACTAACTTATAAGCAAAAATCTGACTCACTTATCCAACTCTAGTGGAATTAGCAATGCGAGATTTGGAAGAAAAATGTTGTAAACTGCTAGATTTTGAAATGATGTGTTATTTCAGATATGCAGACGATAGTTTTATAACACTACCAAAAAACAAAATTGATTATACTTTAAATATTTTTAATAACTATGACAATGACTTACAATTTACACATGAAATTGAAAAAGACCAAAAACAAACACCGGTAAACTGCAGATAAATTAAGCTGCACGAATTGTGGAATAGCAGTTTATAGCAGATATTTTTTTTTGAGATTTCAATAGATAAATTGTAGAGAATGAAGTTAAAATAAGGTTCGTTGTGGGACTCTGTGGAACTTATAGCTGTTTTCATTTTTGAAAAAGAAAAATACAAATTTAGTGTTCAAATTTGTTTAAAAATTATTTATTAAATAAATAACTTTAAAATGTTTTTTTATGTATTTGTAATACATGTAAACATTGTACTCACCATCACGATCTCTGTCCATTTTGAATGATGAAAATTGCTCAAAACTGAAAACTTTTACACCGGTTCAAAGTAACGGTTGATTTACTTCCTTTGTATCTCGCAATAGTTGCTCGCTCAACGGTCACCTTTCAAATGATGTACAGCGTCTGCGTCAAGCCTCGGACCTATTCTAACCCTGAAGTCAGACACTTTGGGAGTCAGTATACCCAGCTGTATACTTAAAATTCCCCAAATAAAAACCTTTTTTTTCGACTTTTGGCCAGATTTTTTAGATTTGGCCCCCCCCCCCCCCCCGTGCAATGTTTCGTCAGAATTTTCTCTGATTATTTAATAAACTTCCGCGTTTCTCATCTTATATTAGGCAAAATTGTTACCTAGTTCGAACTGCCGACCGTTATCCCAGCATTGATGAAGGGACGTACATTAATTACGTGGTATGAAATGGGGGGGGGGGGGGGGGTCGCCGGTAATCTCACGGGAGGTTTTGAAATTCTTGCAGGACCGTAGAGGTAAAAAAAAAGGTCCACAAATGACGCCTATACCCACTCGGACAGAACTAAAAAAAAGGTCTCAAAAAACTACGCGATCGATTCGCAGGGGGGGGGGGGGGGCGGTCTCGTCAAAATTTCACGTCATCTCACCAAATGTCACCAGAGGGAGAGGGGGGGGGGTGTCCCGAATTCCAGAAAAAACATCACACTTAATTAATAGACGTCACTAAGTCTATCGCAAACTGACAATCTAATATAACATGATTAATCTGCTGCTCTGATTTACCAATGCAATGCGTGATTAGGGAGTGTTTTTATGGTTTGGTCCAGTCACACTGGCAAGCCGTTTTTTCACTAATTTTAAATAATTACTGCAACTGCTTAAAACATACACCTGAATTCAGCGAAAGATATTAAATCACCAACAAAATATACACAGTTCTAATCAGAGACGTCAAATTCAATAACTTCTCTCCTCCGTGTTTTGCTTTTACATTAATTCTGGAGTACCACAGGGTTGCTTATTGTGACCATTGCTATTCATTATTCTAATGAATAATTATTTTGATGATTTACTATCAGAAATTATATAGTTTGCAGATGACATAATGCTGTATAAAAGAATCAAAATGATAGAAGACTATGAACAGTCGCAGGGTGATCTGGACAGGATATCTAGTTGGGTTGGTAAACATGAAATGAAGATAAATGCAAAGAAGAGTCAGCTTATTAGATACACAAATAAAAAACAAAAGGTTAATTATGAATATAAGGTGGGGAAAGAATTGCTTGCTGAAGACTTGAAATGTAAATATCTTGGCATTACATTTGATAACAAGCTTAACTGGGCAGGACACATAGGACAGGTGGTAGGAAAAGGTTTCAAAATTCTGCACTTGTTGGAGAGAGTGATGAGGGGATGTACGAGAGAAGTAAAGGAATTGGGTTACAAAACTTAGGTCAGACCATTGCTCGAATATGGTAGTGTAGTATGGGACCCTCATTTTGAGTATCAAATACAGGAGTTGGAGAGGATGCAAAGAAGGGCTGCTAGATTTGTTTCTGGAAATTATCGCAGAATGCAATCAGTGACGGATATGATAAAGGAGCTGGAATGCGATTCATTGCAAGACAGGAGGAGGGTGAAGAGGGTCATGGGAGTGTACAGGGCGTATATTGGTGATGAGGCATGGAAAGATAATTGTGTAAGAATTAAAAGTAGTGCATGGAAGGGAAAAGATGACCATGACCACAAGCTGGCACTCGATTTCAGGCACAAGGGTGTGGGAAGATTCTCTTCTTTTAGATAAGGGTGTCAGGGATTGGGATAAGTTACCAAGAGAAATGATGAATTATTTACCAAAAACGTCGAAAGAATTTAAAGTAGAGGGCAAATGTAGGTGTGAGCAGGAAAGGTGTAAGATGGGTGTTTAGGGAAATTGCCACCGGGGCGTGCGCTCCGTCGCAATTAAAATAAAAATTAAATAATTTAAATCATTATGTGTTGCGTATTTTAACAATACCATCTAACGCTCGTTTTATTCTTAAACAGTAAAGTAAAGCTAATATCTGTCGAAATGCGCGATATATGTTTGATTACAGACATATATACAATCATTCAGAGTCTTTAAAGTTATACTCTGTTCACGTTCAACTGGCGGCTCGAGGTTCTCCTTGCCTCTACACCTCCCCCCCTATCACCTCACCGCCCCCCCCCCCCCCCGCCAGTTGTTACCTCTGCCAGATGAATGTTATGCTGTGTTCAGGCGGACGAGTGGCAAATTTCCCTTCCGCCCGGAGTGGTAATGTCAGTGTAGAGGGCATAGACTGACCTTGACCCGCCTGTGTTAACTGAACGCGCTATAATGAACAATAAAACAACATCAAGGTCCAAAGAAGAGCCGCCCGATTCGTGATAGGTATATATAGTTGGAGGGAAAGCGTAAGTGCGATGTTGAAGGAGTTAAGTTGGGAAGACCAGGAACACCGAAGGCGTTGCTCTCGACAGAAGCTAATCGAAAAATTCACGACTGACGACGTATTTCGGAATGACAGCCAGGAAATATTGCTACCAGCAACATTCATATCTCGGAATGACCGCGAAAATAAGATAAGAGAAATCAGGGCCAGAACCGATTCATTTCTCTACTCATTTTTCCCACGAGCGATTAGGGAATGGAATAAAAAAGATTTATCGGGCGAGTAACTTAAAATCTGACAGGAGTAGCTTTCGATAAAGCACTCCAGCCATCCTGATCTGGGTTCTCCGTGGTTTTCCTGGATCACTCCAGGTGAATGCTGGGATGGTTGCCCACATTAGCCCATGGGCGCCTCCTGCCATATCCCTTATATCCCTTCCAAACCATCACCCTTTTCGATAGGTGCAATGCACCCTCCGCCACTCACTTTTAGTGAATCGCGGAGTAATAATAATAATAATAATAAATTAACAGAATAGTCATAATGATCATAATTAAATCAGTAGTAAAAATGGATGGTTACAATTGTAACGCCATTTCTCGCACCTGCTATTGAGAATAGAGTTGAAAAAAACTAGTAAGTGCTATGTATATTCAAATGAAATACATGCGAGGTATGCGAGAAAAGTAATGAGACTGATTTTTTAATTACCAAATTTAAAAAAAAAAAAAAACCAACAATATTGTCCCCTTCAAAGTAGTTCCCTTGGGCAGCTATACACTGGCGGAGTCGTTGTTTCGACTCTTCGTAGCAACGCTGGAAGACTTCAACTGGTAGCGCTGTTGACTGATCGGTCACAGTCTTCTGAATGTTCTCCAGAGTTCCAAAATTAAGTCCTTTTAACACGTTTCAATTGCGGGAAAAGGAAAAGGTCACAAGCACTTAAATCAGGTGAATAGGGGGGTTGCGGAACAACAGGAATGGGTTTTGAGGTAAAAAATTCACTGATGGAAAACGCCGTGTGACACGGGATATTGTCATGATGAAGCAATGTCTGGTCTCACACGAATCTTTCCTGAGCCTTTCAAGGACACCTTTGTAAAACACTCGCTTGCCCACGGTCTGATCTCAAAAGAGCTCAACACGCTCAACGTTTTCGTCAGTTTTTGAAGTCGAAGGTCTCCCTCAGCGAGGTTGATCTTCAACGTGTTCTCGACCTTCAAAAAAATCATTTGTGCCAGTGGAAAACTTGTCTTCTTGATATGCAGTGTTCACTGTAGGCGTGTTTCGACTTTTCAAACATCTCACTCGCGGACTCCACAAGTTTAACACAAAATCTGATTTCGCAACGTCGCTCTAAATTTCGATGCTCCATTTTCGTTACACACAACAAAAATACAAGTTCACCGATGGAGCTGTCAAAAATAATGTGTTGGCTGAACGGAGTTGAAACTCGGACTGAGCATATGGAACAGGTCTAGCACTGACCGGTAGACACAGCGTTGCCAGATTGCTCGCAGTGTTGCCAATCTCATTACTTTTCTCACACACCTAGTACCGTCCTCTATAGGTGATTTCCAAAGGTAAAACATGTTATATCACTGTACACAGTGTAATAGCTATATATATAAAAGAAAGTCGTGTTAGTGACACTATTTATAACTCAAGAACGGTTGCACCGATTTGGCTGAAAATTGGTACGGAGGTAGCTTAGAACCAGGAGACGGACATAGGATACTTTTTATCCTGTTCGACCGCGTTCCCATGTGACGTGACAAGTCACAACGTGTAACAACAAAAACGCATCTGACTGGGAATAACAAAACGCAAATGACAGCTAAACGTAATTTTGTCTATGGTTAAGTATGGTTGAACGTAAAAATTGGAAGGAAAACAGTAAAAACAACACTTTTCGTGTCCCTCATTCAAAACAAGACAAAGGCGCGTTAGGATTATCTTTGGTATGCCTTCAAGTTGATTAGGCTCTATGGATATTGATCTATGCCTGCCTGTGATCAGCGAAAATAATACCACTAAAGTACGCGTTACCATTCCTTTCTCCATATGTGGCATTTTCTTGGTTGCTTTTAAATTTTCTCTTCTCTCGAAAACATATTGTGTGTTTATTTGTTCAGTGTGTTTACATTTAGACCCATGCCGCCTACCACGAAAGTTTCGACTATGAAAATAGAATGCATCAGTTTAAAAGCATGCAATACTAAGATACCTAAAAAGCAAAATCGATTGCTGGTATTTTAGTTGAGAAGCGATATGCGGCAGCGTCTCACGATCGAACAACACTTATCCTATTGTTTTAAGAATGCAAAGTTCTTGTAAGCCTTGTGTTGATGGGTTCCATTCGTTTTAAAGTATGCTTAGGTAGAATTCACGATGATTGAATTGGCTGTGAGTAATAATACTTTCTTACTTTTAAAGTCTATATAAATGAATATGAATTACCAAATGTGTTTCTAAGCGCAAAACTCGAGAATGGCTCGACCAATTCGGCTATTTTTTTCCCCATATTTTCGTTAATCCACAAGAAAGGTTCTTATGGAGAGAAAAAACGTAAAAATTGCGAGGAAATTAGTAAAATCAACACTTTTCTTTTCCCATACAAACCAGTCAATCAAACAAAACAAAGATGCGTTAGGATTATCTACGGTATGCCTGCAAGTTGATTAGACTCTATGGATATTAATAATATATGCATGCCCAAAATAAAGTTCGAAGGGAAAAAGGGTTTCCGTGTCATCAACGAAAATAATATTACTGCCAGTCAATCAAAACAAAACAAAGGCGCTTTATGATTATCTTTGGAATTGCAAAATGATTTATCTGAAGAAATGTTTTCAAAACACCTCTTTGGCATGGGTAATGACAAAATCCCCGTAGACGACTGGCTGCATAACACCCCTGTTAATTCTTTGGTTGAACGAACGAGCTATATTACAGAGACAAAAACACAGATATAAATGAAATAATTTCAAAATTCAAAATCAAATTGCGATGAATTAAGGACATACAAATCAGTTTATTGCGCAACTAACCAAGATGATGTCGACAACTATCCACCAATATTTTTGAACTCATTGGATTTTCCAGGATTGCTGCCTCATAATCTTCAATTAAAAGTAAGATCGGTGGTCATAATGTTGCGAAATATCAACCGACCGCATCTTTGTAATGGCACACGGCTAGCAGTGAAAAAATTAAAGTTAGTAAAATAAAAAATCTGTTTATTTAATGCCTCTAAGGCGGAACAGAGTTCGTCGGGTCAGCTAGTATTAGAAAAAAATTAAACGCTAACCTGTACTCTTAACTTGCTATAACGGCAACATCTTTGGAGAAAGAACGAAATCATACATGGCCGAAAAAGGGTCCAGTAGCGCTGTCCATAAATCCGTGAGAGTACGAGGGGGTGGAGATCTCTTCTGAACGGCACGTTGCAAGGCATCCCAGATATGCTCAATAGTGTTCTTGTCTGGGGAGTTTGGTGGCCGGCGGAGGTGTTTAAACTCAGAAGAGTGTTCCTGGAGCCAGTCTGTACTTGACACTAACTATGAAACCATGAAACCTTAATTTACACTGATAGAGTAAGTTGTTAGGATACCAAAAATCAACTTCATTTTTTGGATAAGAGTTAAAAACATACTATTTTTAATAAAATAAAAATGTAAAAAGACAGCTGTTAGTCACGTGACACGAAACACCAATCGGGGCGCATGACGTCAGTTGTTGGGCCGCGCCAGTTTAGCTGCCGTGTATTCTCATGCGGAGAACATCTTTCCGTCGCTTATTTAAGTTTGTTAAGGTTTCAGTGCTTGCTGTAAAACATTTGTTCTTCTTATACTCGCAATGGAAGTTGGTTTTATCAAGGCAAATAGCTCTAATTTGCCCAGAATTGACGTGATGATGCTGGGAGTGTTTTTGCATCAAACACCGATTTCTGCTCACCAGAATTCCGCAATGTCAAAACGTCCAAGTTACTTGTTACTTGTTATATGTTATAATAATACCATATTATGATAAAACGTTAGAATATAAGGTATTTTAGAAGCGTGTGTTTTAGTGGTGAGTTTTACTTAATACAGATTGTTAATTTGCGATTTTAATCAACAGGTCTACATGTCGAGTAATTTCGAGTATTTCATTGTAGTATCGTTTAAAATGTGTTTAATATGACTGTTGCTTCGCAGAATCATGTGCAGTATTTAATTGTTAGTATAATTACTATTTTAAAAAATCCTTGAGTGATTTCTACAACTATTTTTTGCCGCGCTGGATTAGTTAAAGATAAGTCTGTTCACATTCGTTCGACGCTATTTTTTCGGCAGTAACGTTGTAAATTTAAAGCTTTTTCTTTCTATATTAGAGGTTATACAAGTTTTTGTATAGCTAGAAAAATATTTTGATCATGTTTTCTAAGAAAGTCGTAAACTATCGTCCTATTCAGGTCGAAATATTTTTCGATATTCGTTGAAGCGGGGATTCTACGATAATCGTAGCCCAGAAATTTGGTGATAGATTCTTAAGTAACGTGACAAATTGAATGTAAGGAATAATTTTTTTTGATATCTCGCTTAGTTCTCGAGATATACTATCTCAAAAGTGGTTAGGTCGAAATGCGGCCTCGACCAGAAGAAAAATTTCTCCAAATCTAAATTCGATGATGGATTCTTCAGTAACTCGAAGACAGAAATCAAAAGTAAACAAAATTTTTTTTTGATTCATTAGTACTTTTGATACTGATCCCATTATATGATATTCCATATAGTTTTCCAGATCGTTCGGCAACTATATCAATAAAAAAAATTGATGCATTTACAACGAACAGCATTTTAACCTGCAGGGTCGTAATTTATTTACCGGTAATAATTTAAGTTTATCATAGCACAAAATATTGACGTACATAGCTTATAAAACATAATAAAATATTAAGCACAAACTTTCGTCAAAATGTTCTTCACAAAAATATATTGAGTGTATTGTAGACACATAAGCCGGATCGCGTCGTGCAAGCATTAAGGCTGGCCGTCCAGTGGACGCGTATTCTCGCGAAAAATGTTCGCGCCAATACGCCTATATTCGCGCGAACTGTGTTGGCGCGAAGACACCCCGTCCACTGAAAGCAGATTCGCGCGATTCTGTCGCCAGTTCTCTGCTGTTGTTTGTGCCAGAAAGAACAGTAGAATTGCCTTTCTCTCAGTTGTTGGAATAATACGCATTGGAATCAACAATTATAGCAAGAAGATGAACTGCAAAAAGGAGAGAGGAATCGATGAGAAATATTTTTGCCAAAAGAAAAGGAGTTTTCCATTTAGTTGACATAGGGCCATATTTTTTAGACTTTTCCTGATTTTTCTTCAAATATTTTCTTCTCTTCTAAAGGTATCACTCAACCCTTTCATTTCAATCTTAAAATATACTTACAAACTTAAAAATACTTTCATCTGAAGAGAAAAATAATTATTTGAAAATCGGAAACAAAAAAGTAATTCGATGGGGCGGCTCAAACAACCGTCTCAAAGCTAAAATAGATGAATTGAACTGCGCCACAAATAATCGTTATAAATTGACGGTGGTTTGTTTCATAATATTATGCATTATGTTGAGTAATTTTATCAGAAACGATAACAAACATAAAGTTAATATATAAATACTATGCGTGCTGTTACGTACCAAAGGTTATTCGCCACTAATTACGATCCGAGTAATTAATTGAATTTTTTGTTTAAGTGAAAAACAAAATTATCGACTGTAAATCTATATGATTATTCCATCAATGTTGTGTTTTAATGTATGAAAGTGTTTTGAATGAACTGAATGACTGTTGTATTAAAAGCAGTACAGTGTAAGGAATATTGGTTAAAGGAATGCAATTAAGAATATTATGCGACCTATGATGTTATGAGTAAGATTTTGAATGTTTGAAAGCGTTTTATTTTGTAAATATGCTGCTTAATGCTTGTTTATATTTTCACTTAAAACGTTTACTGACGATTTCCAGTAATTTTTGTATTTGTGCGATTTGTATTGTTTCCGTAATTGTTGCCAGGAAGTTTCTATTCAATCATCTAATACCCATCACATCAAACCAGTAGAGATACTGATGACAGTAAGCAAAAAATAAAGCCTATACTGTGTGAAAATAATAGATATTTAACATAGCATTTTGTTTATATAAATGAATAAGTAATATAATTAATTACCTGGTGAATTCATTTCTCTTCCAATTTCTTCTCACATCTTCATTTGGACATTTCTTTGGTGGTATAAGATAATTTTTGAACCCGCTAATGGGCTCGTTCTAGAACAAGAGCAAGCAGTTTGTCTATATCCGTCGCGCGAACTGTGTGTTCGCGCGAACAAATCCAAAAATTTTTGGATCTCGTCGCCCTCGCGTAAGTTCGCGCGAATCAGGCGCTCGCAGTGGACGGAGTCACATTGAAATACCTTTGTTTGGATTGGAGCGATCTCTTCGCGCGTATTCGCGTGTATTCGCGTTTATTCGCGCGAAGATTTTTCGCGCGAATTCGCGTCCACTGGACGGCCAGCCTTAACCACTTTTTCCAACTACTTCGTTGCGTGGAATGGAAACAAACAATTTGTTTGGTGCATTAAAGGTCGTGTTTACACACAGAGGCACCACACACCATTTGTAAACTCTAGAACTCATTTTATTAATAAAATAAGCATACCGCCTATATGTTTACAATGGTACGACCCAACAACTGACGTCACAAGAGACCAACTGACAGCTGGGAGCGTTTTGGCGCCAATATTCAAATCATCGCATAAAAATGCAAAATTTTGCTATTTTCCGTTCGTTATTTCAAGAAATAATATTTTTTTTGTTTATAGTAGATGACCAGCTTTAATACTGACTACTTTCCCAAAATTAGTCAAGTACCCCATTCTGGACGCGTGGGGTGTCGCATAGTCTGCTGGAATTGCCCAAGTCCGTCGGAATGCACAATGGACATGAATGGATGCAGGTGATCAGCCAGGATGCGTACGTACGTGTCACCTGTCAGAGTCGTATCTAGACGTATCAGGGGTCCCATGTCACTCCAACTATACACGTCCCACACCATTACAGAGCCTCCACCAGCTTGAACAGTCCACCCAAAGCGAATGGTGTGGTGGTTCTTCCAGAAAGTCACGGCCAAATTCCTTCCCGTTCTTTAACTCCACCCTCGACCGGCTCTAGCGAACTAGACGTCAACGAACCGTAATTCCGAAAGTGAATAAAAAGTGTTTTAAGACAACGTTCTCGGGCTTACGGCCGCGTATAAATGTTGCTTTCTTGGGACGATTCGAAGGAATCCTACTCTGCCCTCATAGAGATAGACTCGCTTGAAACGTCCCATGAAAGTAACATTTATACGCAGCCGGAAGACCGAGAAGATTTTATTCATTTATTTACAATTCCGCGAAAACCTCCATCTAATATTATAATAAGCAACTGTGTCAGCTATGACGTCGCCTGTCACTTTATGACGACGCGCAATGACTTCACGATTTACACCATTATTCTTGGTTATGCACGTTATTTAATAACATTTCCAAGCATCTGCGAATAAATTAACTGACAGAAAACTGGAATAAAAGTATGTATGGGGTTAAAATCGACATATCAATCATTAGATGCTTATGTTTTAGTATAATAGGCTTAATGTAGCATGTCACGCTGACGTCATGTCACGGCATGACGTTGCGCTATGACGTCACGCTATACGATATTATTCGTGGGAGTGCGCGTTATTTAATAACATTTCCAAGCATCAGTGAATAAATTAACTTACAGAACACTGAAATAAAAGTATGTATTGCGTTAAAATCGACATATCAATCATTAAATGCTTATATTTACGTAATATTCTTTTGATATATAGAAGTATTCCTTAAATTCTTTGTCCATAGATATGTAAGACAAAAGTTCGTATTTCCAGCATCAGTGTTCCGAAAAGTTTGGTTACAGTATAATTTAGCTCTATTAGTAATCTAATATTACCTGGCAAGACGTAAGTTGTTCATATTTTTTTAAATTTCCTTTGCTTTTTACTGATGACATGTTTCAGCCGTATTTAACTGCAATACTGATCTGAATAACGGATAACGTGAAAGACAGATGTAAACATCTTTGAAGATTTTTGATTTAGTTTATATCGCGATGAATTATTGCCACTAAAATGTGATAAGTATGTGTATTAATATGCGTGTAACGGAACTAGGCCTATTGTTTCTCTGGCGGCATGTTTAGCGTAGTACTGTATGTGGTTAGGGGATTCTACGATAACTGTGAAGCCGCAATTTGTTGATGGATTCTTATGTAACTCGACGAAAAAAAATTGAAAGTAGAAAATAATTTTTTTATATCTCACTTAATTATCGAGATATTGTATCTCAAAATTGACGTGGTTAGGTTGAAATGCGGCCTGGAACAGAAGAAAAATTTCGCCATTGCCAAATTTGATGGTGATATCGTATGTAACTCGAAGAGACAAATCGAAAACAAAGAATACATTTTCTTTCCATATCTCGCTTAGTTCTCGAGATATTGTATCTCAAAATTGAGGTGGTTTGGATGAGATCTGGCCTGGCCCAGAAAAAAATTACCAAAACCGCTATATCTACACGGTGGAAATGCACTCTACGTGTTTTTCTTCCTGGTGGTTGTTGTTAGGTTGAAATACGTCCTGGACCAGAGGAAACTTCACCAAAATCACAAGGAACTATACCTATAACCGATTTTCAACATGCTATATCTCGAAAACCAAGAAAAATTTATTCATTATTTTCGATTTGTTTCGTCGACTTCTACAAGAATTCATCATCAGATTGTGGCGCCACGGTAATGATTGAACTGCCTGTGGTTATATTTAAATGCAACCTGGACCAGGATAGCAACAGAAACATTTTGATACTGCGCAAGACAATAGGAATTATATTATGATTTATTTTTGTGTTTATTTAAGCAATTGCTAAGATATGATTTAATTTAGCATCCTTCGCTTTCACTGTGGTCATTATTTCAACTGTATGTAACCTATGTCATCCGTTAACACATCGATCTTCATCATCATAGATAATAAAAAATAAAGATGTAAGAACACGTGAAGAATTTGGAACAAGTTTATATCATGATTCATGATGACATTAAATGCGATACAGGTAATATTTCAATTCGCATGTGATAGGAGCTTTGGTTTTCTAGCGGCAATATTAGCGACCCCCATCAAGTTGACAACTGAAACCTTTTGCTACATCACAAGGGACGAGAAATTACAGCACATTGAGCTTTATTTCAAAACAATGCTGTTTAGGTAAGCAACTAAAATGGAATTAATTGCCAGAATACTCATTCAAACCCGTCATTTTTGACGGGCTTTGTGGCTAGTATTTACATAATATTCTTTTGATATATAAAAGTATTCCTTAAATTATTGTTATTCTCTTTATTTGCGTTTGTAACATATAATTGTTTTTACTATGATTATGACTCATATTCTATGTATGTGTATTAACGATGACATGTTTCACATCCCAGAGGTGCTTACTCAGTAGGTATTCATGAAATATGTAAGATAAAAGCTTTGTATTTCGAGCATCAATGTAGTGAAAGTTTTGGTTAGATTGTTATTTAGCATGGATCAGAATTACAACTGGTGACGTTACGGTAAAGGGCATAAATAAATTAGTTTTTTTTTCAAAATAATTTAAACTGTCCTGTTATTAAAATAATTAATTCATTTGAACGGAAATTGTTGTACACTGATCGCGATCTGTGCAGCCTACACTACAATGAAAACAAATATTACGTGGAGTAATGTAAGGTTATAAAGTTTATTTTAATTTCCTTTGCTTTAACTGTGTAATATTACTGAGCCTATTATTTCAGCAACTGTGTCAGCCATTCAAACCTTTTAATATCGGTCTGAATCACGGAAAACAAAAAAGAAATGTGTATAAACACCTAAAGATTTTTGATCAAATTTATATCGCGAGATGGATTATTGCCACTAAAATGAGAGGAAGTATACGTATTAATATGCGTGAGATTGAAGTATTGTTCTCCTGCGGCAAGTTTATCGTAATTCGTGGTTAGGTTGAAATGCAACCTGGACCCGGATGGAAATGGAAACCTTTTGCTATAGCGCAAGGCACGAGGAATTGAACTGAATTTTATTTTATAACAATTCTATTTAGTTAAGCTATTGCTAAGACACACTGAAAGAAAAGTATGTATTTCGTAAAAATTGGCATATTAATTATCAGTTTGTTTACTGAAATCATGACATAGTTTGAATGAAAGAAGTTCCAAATTGATCGCGATATATGTGTCTTAAACCACAATTAAATATTACCTGGCATACGTAAGTTGTTAAAATTTATTTTTAGCATCCTTCTTTTTAACTGGAGTCATTATTACAGCTGATGTAAGCTGTCTCAGACGTTAAAATATCGATCTTCATCACAGGTATTAAGAAAGAAAAGCGTAAGATTCTGTGAAGATGTGGGATCAAGTTTATATCGCGATGCATGGTGACATTAACATGCGATACAGGGAATGTATTAATTCGCGTGTGATTAAGCTTTGGTTTTCTAGCGGCAATATTAGCGGAGATTGTGGTTAGGCTGAAATGCATCCCGGACCAAGTTGACAACGTATTAATTCGCGTGTGATTAAGCTTTGCTTTTCTATCAACAATATTAGCGGAGATTGTGGTTAGGCTGAAATGCATCCTGAACCAAGTTGACAACGTATTAATTCGCGTGTGATTGAAGCTTTGCTTTTCTATCAACAATATTAGCGGAGATTGTGGTTAGGCTGAAATGCATCCTGAACCAAGTTGACAACTGAACCTTTTTGCTACAGCACAAGGAACGATAAATTACGATGAGGGTTTTTTTTATAACAATTCTGTTTAATTAAGCAACAGCAGAGAAATAAATTACCTCAACACTTCGTCATTTTTGACGGGCTTTAGGACTAGTTCTTACATAAGAAGTAGTTGTTCCTTTTTTTTATACCAGTTCTTGTTTATTCCACCATAAAGGGTGTCTTTAAGACGACACTCTTCGACCTGGCTTGTTCCACACCAGTTGTTATGGGTCCTTTGCTTTTTGTGGATATAGTTTTTGTATTTTATTTTTTGCAGATTTGTCCGGAGCGCTGCGGAAGCGGGTCCCCTGGACATCGTCAAGCTGTATTCTGCCGACGGCCGACTGACCAACATCTGGCCTGGACTCAAACCCAACACCCCCGACAAGCCGTACAGACTAGAGGTGGTCGCCGCGCACTGCAACGGTACGTCACGTGACAACACTAGCTCGATAACCCCTCAAGCTGCCGCTGCCAAAGCGAATGTTACTAATATCAACGTTTTGGGGCAACGGTGCGTAGCTGCTCGGGGAGTCACGTGACAACACTAGCTCAGTAACCCCTCAAGCTGCCGCTGCCAAAGCGAATGTTACTAATATCAACGTGGTTGTCAATTCGCAACACCTAATTCTATACTATACCTGTTTTTTAAATTTACTAATCATGTATTTTTTGTTTGTCATTTTCTGTAACTGATATTAAAATATAGTTTGAAAAGGCTTATTCCAATTCCTGATCCCCTTACCTACGAACGAAGATCTTTCCACATCATTATGCCTCAACTGGAGTGCCAGCTTGTGGTAATGGTCATCTTTTCCCTTCCATACATTAGTTTTAATTCTTAAACCAATACCTTTCCATACCTCATCACCAATATATGCCCTGTACACTCCCATGACCCTCCTCATCCTCCTCCTGTCTTGCAATGAATTCCATTCCAGCTCATTTATCATATCTGTTACTGATTGCATTCTGCGATAATTTCCAGAAACAAATCTAGCAGCCCTTCTTTGCACCTTCTCCAACTCCTGTATTTGATACTCAAAATGTGGGTCCCATACTACACTACCATATTCGAGCAATGGTCTGACCAAAGTTTATTAACCCAATTCCTTTACTTCTCTTGTACATCCCCTCATCACTCTCTCCAACAAGTGCAGAATTTTGAAACCTTTTCCTACTTCCTGACCAATGTGTCCTGCCAGTTAAGCAGTTATCGAATGTTATGCCAAGATATTTACGTTTCAAGCAATTCTTTCCCCATCTTATAATCATGACCAATCTTCTTTATCTGTGTATCTAACAAGCTGACTCTTCTTTGCATTTATCTTCATCCCATGTTTACCAACCCAACTAGATATCCTGTCCAGATCACCCTGCAACTGTTTACAGTCCTCTACCATTTTGATCCTTTTATGTAGTTTTATGTAATCTACAAACTATCTAATTTCTGATAGTAAAACATGAACACAATTATTCATTGGAATAATGACTAGCAATGGCCCCAATACGCTACCCTGCGGCACTCCCTGATTAATGTAAGTTGTTCACTCTTCTAATATTTTCATCCTATTATATAGCATTATGCCATCTGCAAACAACCTTACTTCTGACGGAAAATCATCAACACTTCACTTACCTTATTTTGCCAAATATTTTAAGTCGCGTGCCTAAATACTTTTTCGTAGATGGTATATCATCGTTTCATGTATTTTCCGTAGTACTTTTCGATTTCCTGCGGTTTTAACATGGACGCAACATACCATTACCAATTGCAATTTACTTTAATTGTGTCAATTATCTTTTAACTCCTTATCCTGTTTGTTCTTATACACCTCTATTCTCCTTCCAAGAAATTTCATTTGCTTGGCTTCAACCATCGTAAGTCCCTCTTGTTTAATGTCCATGTTTTGGCACCATAGGGAGGTGTTTGTTTTGTTATCATCAGTCTTTCGACTGGTTTGATGCAATCCTCCATTCCTTCCTTATTTTGCGCTGAGATTTTCATCTCTACATACCCCTTACAACCTACGTCCTCAATTATCTGCTTCATATATTCTAATCTCTGTCTTCCTTTACAGTTCTGTTCCCTCCACTAACAAATTAACCAATCCAGCATGTCTCAAAATATGACCTACCAGCCTGTCTCTTCTTTCTTTGAGCTTCTTCCACAAACTTCTTTCCTCACCCATCATTTCCAAAACTAGTTCGTTTCGTGCATTGTCTATCCACTTAATTTTCAGCATTCTTCTGTAGCATCACATTTCAAATACTTCAATTTTATTTCTTTATGGTATTCCTAAAGTCCATGTTTCGCTACCATAAAGTGCTGTGCTCCATACATAGAGTATTAAAAAGTTCTTTCTGATTCCTAAATAAATGTTTGAAACTAAAAGATTTCTCTTTTTCATAAAGGCTCTTTTTGCTTGTGCTATTCTGCTTTTAACATATTTCCTGCTTCGGTCATCGGTTGTAATTTTACTTCGTAATTAGCAAAATTCAATAACTTCTGCTATCAGATCCAATCCTATTTTTATATTTAATCTACTAGTATTTTTATCGTTTCTGCTACATTTCATCACTTTTGTCTTGCTTTGATTTATATTCAGTCTAAAATCTTCCTTCAGTATTTTGTTCATGCCATTCAGTAACTTCTCAATATCCTCAGCCCTCTCTGCTAACAAGACAATGTCAACAGCAAATCGTAGCATACTGATTTTTTTCTCCCTGAACACTAATGCCACACGGAAATATTTCTTTTATTTCCGTTACTACTTCTTCTATATACAAGTTGAATATTAACGGGGATAGACTACAACCTTGTCTCACACCCTTTTTAACAGATGCTTGTTTCTCGTGATTCTCTACTTTTCACTTGAGTCTTATAAAGATTATAAAGTATTCTTCTATCTCGGTATTTTAGACCTGACTTGTTTCATATATTGAACATCTTATCCTATTATCAAAAGCTTTTTCAAAATCAACTAATGCCATAAAAGTATCTTTGTTTTTCTTGATCCGCCCTTCAAGTATTAATCTTAAAGACAGAATTGCTTCCCTTGTACCGCGATTTTTCCGAAATCCAAACTGATCTTCACCTACTATGTCTTGTACTACTCTTTCCATCCTTCTGTATATTATTCTGGTCAGTAATTTTGAAGCATGTGATGTTAGACTAATGGTGCGATAATTCTTACATTTGTTGGCTTGTGCTTTCTTCGGAATTGTTAAGATGATTTTTTTTTTTTTTGTTAAAATCAGTGGGAATATCTCCTGTTTCATACCTTTTTGATATTAGTTTGAATAATCTTTGTGTTCCTTTTTCTCCTAGGAAGGTGGTATGTACGATAAATTACTCCTCTTAAACAGTGTAAATGGGAGTGTTGGTCTGACAGGTTGTTGTTGTCTGTTGTTGCAGGGATGTTGCTGGACGAGGTGGGGGTGGACCTGAAGAGTCTGGAGGAGAGGTGAGTCTAAACGTCACATTGCGTTGGTTAATATTAGGGTTGTAACGGAACTCATCTTTGCGGAAGCGGATGCTGATGCGGATGTTTTGCGGAAGCAGATGCGGAGGTGGAAAAATAAATTGGTAATAATTTAGGTTTTAATATTTTATCGAAAATAAATTTTAAATTAAAATAATTAGATGCGGATGTTCAGTGCCTGACATCCGCTGATGTTTTGCGGAAGCGGATGCGGAAGTGGAAAAATAAATTTTTAATAATTTAGATTTTAATATTTTTCGAAAATAAATTTTAAATTTAAATAATTAGATGCGGATGTTCAGTGCCTGACATCCGCGGATGTTTTGCGGAAGCGGATGCGGAGGTCGAAAAATAAATTTGTAATCATTTAGATTTTAATATTTTATCTAAAATAAATTTAAAATTAAAATAATTAGATGCAGATATTCAGTGCCTGACATCCGCTGATGTTTTGCGGAAGCGGATACGGAGGTCGAAAAATAAATTTGTAATCATTTAGATTTTAATATTTTATCTAAAATAAATTTAAAACAAAATAAGCAGATGTGGATGTGAATGTTCAGTGCCTTACATCCGCGGATGTTTTGCGGAAGCGGATGCGGAGGTCGAAAGATAAATTTGTAATCATTTAGATTTTAATATTTTATCGAAAATAAATTTAAAATCAAAACAAATATATATTTTATGCCAAATTTTTTCTTTCTTCATATGTTAGGTCTATTTCTATATAATACTGCCAAATGGATTTATTTTTTGCCTCATCAAACAACAACAAATGTTGGATTATTTCACAAGTGACTTAAATTATTTACATAACTACGCACACGTCTAAAATCCAATATTTGTCATATGGACTTTACGGGTTTCGTGGCGCAACTAATTAAAGCGTGAAGTCCAAGGCCACGCCACCGCACATCTCGCTTTTTTCCTTTTTTCTAATGTATACAGGGTGTTACAAAAAGGTACGGCCAAACTTTCAGGAAACATTCCTCACACACAAAAAAAGAAAATATGTTATGTGGACATGTGTCCGGAAACGCTTACTTTCCATGTTAGAGCTCATTTTATTACTTCTCTTCAAATCACATTAAACATGGAATGGAAACACACAGCAACAGAACGTATCAGCGTGACTTCAAACACTTTGTTACAGGAAATGTTCAAAATGTCCTCCGTTAGCGAGGATACATGCATCCACCCTCCGTCGCATGGAATCCCTGATGCGCTGATGCAGCCCTGGAGAATGGCGTATTGTATCACAGCCGTCCACAATATGAGCTCTAACATGGAAAGTAAGCGTTTCCGGACACATGTCCACATAACATATTTTCTTTGTTTGTGTGTGACGAATGTTTCCTCAAAGTTTGGCCGTACCTTTTTTGTAACACCCTGTATACGCCGTGTCGACGTCGAGGTCATTAGAGGCGGAAAAGTGTTGGGGCGAGGAACGGAAAGGAATTCGGCCATGGAATTTTAAAGGAAGCATTCGTCTAGAGTGGCTTGAGGATATCATGAAAACCCAAATCGGGATGCCTGGACGGGAATTGGAACTCGCGTTCCCTTCCAAAACGTCAATGAAATATGGTTCGGATTTCTGGGAATATTTGAGAGATTGTTTGAGGATAGTTTGCCAACTTTCATCCACAACAGTTCCTAAGTATTTGAAACAACCTAGCTTTTCTGCCATTATAATTTCCCCTGGTTTTCCCGTCCTTATATCTGATTGTGACTACATATTTACGTTTCTCTGCACTAAATTTCATATCATGTTGACTCACAATGTCCTATTTACAGTAAAAATCTTAATTGCTCTTCATTTGCGACCAATTCGATTCGGCAGTGGTTGCATTGTATCGACATACAGGGTGTCCAGAAAAGGACTCCCTGATTTCAAAATTAAATATCTCGAAAACAAAGATCGATTAGCAGCTTTTGTAACTATTTTTTCACACTGCTGTATACACTGTATACACAATAAACATACCGTTTACTGCATTCCTCTATCGATCTTTGTTTTCGAGATATTTAATTTTGAAATCAGGGAGTCCTTTTATGGACACCCTGTAACTCCCTTACACAGCCTTCAAAACGAATACAACGTAGTTTTCACAGACCAAAAATTTCAGGGGCCTGCTGGATTACTTTAAGGGAGGTGCATTTGGTTTCTTTTATGCATTATATAAAACGCTTATTACTTATTAACAAGTTCCGGATTTTTTGGATTTAAAAAACTAAATTAAGGCTTATTCATTTCACGTATTAGGCTTATATGTATAGTTCTTTAAAATTCTAATTTAGGAATTTATAGATGGAGGACAATATAATACGAACAGTTGTCAAATAGTATGACATATTTCATACCTGCAGTACAGCCGCGCCACCTAGTGAGCGTGAAGAGGAAGGTATCAGTCTCCCAACAGCAGCCACCTGTCTGTGATAAGCTGAAATGTCAGACCTGTCGGAATTCCAAAGAGGAATGATTGTCGGAGCGCGTTTAAGTGGAGCATCGGTTACGGAAACTTCAAACCTTATGGGGTTTGCGAGGAGTACGGTATTAGCCGTTATAACAGCGTACAGGATAGAGGGTAAGACGGCGTCTTCAAACCACAACAGTGGCCGAAAGTCAAAGCTTACTGATAGGGATAGACGGGTCTTGAAGCACAAAGTAGCCCGAAAGTGCAAGCAATCGTTATCCGAAATGAACAGTCATCTCCAGGACCCAGTTTCAAAGGGAACTTCATGCTGCGAACATTTATGGCAGAGTGGCAATTCGTAACCCCTTGGTGACAGGAAATAATGCTGTTAAGCGACGCCAGTGGTTCGGGATTGGAAAATAGTGGACATTCCAACTAAAGTCATAATATCGATCCAAAAAAAATGATTTAGATTGCGTTTGTTGTGCTGATCAAAACTTTTTATCTTCAATTTTTGACAAAAAATGAGTCCTTCACCCTTAAAAAAAATAAAAAAATAAAAATAATAAAAAAAAAATGTAGCTATGGGTGAAAATCATCTATTTTATTTTATTGTCATGGCCATATATCGAAGTGTCAAAGTCAAACCTTATGCTATTGTAAGTTCCTATCCTTCTTAATATTACAACATAAAACTTTCTTGCATATCCTTGCCGCTTTGAGTGCAGGATGAAAAAGAATTTCTGCGATTATAATGTAGTGGACATTCGAACTAAAGTCATAATATCGATCCCAAAAAAATTGATTTAGATAGCATTTGTTGTGCTGATCAAAACTTGTTATCTTCAATTTTTGACAAAAATGAGTCCTTCTCAATTAAAAAAATTAAATAAATAAAATTATAAGAAAATGTTTGGGCAAAAATCTTTTTTTTTTTTTTTGTCATGGCCATATATCAAAGTGTCAAAGTCAAACCTTATGCAACTAGAAGTACCTATCCTTGTTCATATTACAACATAAAACTTTCTTGCATATCCTTGCCGCTTTGACTATAGGGCGTAAATGAAGTTATATATGTTGAATTTAATAATATAAATATTTTAGTTAGGACATAAGGAAAAAGATAATATTTGTGCTAGAATCGTATATTATTAAGAGTTAAATTCACTTTCAATTTATTTATATCGAAAAGCTCTCCAAGAAATTGAATATACATAACTTCAAAAATGTCGTCAAAGCGGCAAGAATAGGCAAGAATGTTTTATGTTGTAATATTAATAAGGATAGGTACTTACAATTGCATAAGGTTTGACTTTGACATATGGCCAAGACAATAAAATAAAATAGATTTTCACCCATATATTTTCTTATAATTTAAAAAAAAAAAAAAAAAAAAGCGTGAAGGACTCATTTTGTCAAAAATTGCAGATAACAAGTTTTGATCAGCACGACAAATGCTATCTAAATCAATTTTTGTTTTTGTTTTTTGATCGATATTATGACTTTAGTTCGAATGTCCACTATTTTCCAATCCCGAACCACTGTGCGTCGCCAGTGGTGCCGAGATCACAAAGGGCTGTGGCAACAGGTAATATGGTCTGATGAATCGTCATTCACCCTTTTTCAGACGACCAGACGCGTTTATGCCTGGAACGCCCAGAGAAGCGTTTAACCCTGAATGCCTCTTGCCGACTTTGAAGTATGGGGTGGCTTAATATACCTTTAAATATTGTCCATCACCTTTATGCATGTACCCCACGTCGCATTAAATCTGTACTTCAGTCAAAGGGTGGTCCAACCCCCTATTAATAAAGATTTTCCATTATTTCACATGTGTTCGTATTATTTTGTCCTCCCCCTGTACATATTGTTAAGGGATATAAAGTTACAATATACGAATATACTGCCATGGTGTTAACAACATTGTGAGTTTATAATACAATGTCAAGTACTCCTTTAAAACATGACATTGCTCGTTCACATTACAACACGCTATATAGACCACTGTTGTGTTCAATATATTGTGTCTTTATTGTGGACTTTAAATCACTTCTAACATGACACTAGATACAGCTGGGAATAGCGAGACTGGCCGGATCACCTAGGTTACATTAACTTGGATCGATGTAGAGTAAGGAAAGGAAATTTCGGTGTAGAAGAAGAAAAGGAAACTTTTGAAAAGAGAGGGGGTTTAGGAAGTGGCCGTTTCGTATCGGTAAGGTACTGTTCCGGCATTTGCCTGGAGTTGAAAAGGTAAACCATTTCAGAACAGCCGACGGTGGGGTTCGAACCCAAGGACCCTCCCGAGTCCACGACCCGTACCACAGAGCTACTCTGGTCGGCCGTTTGTTTTATTTAAGTAACAAAATTACTGTCGAACTGGATCAGTACATCAAATTAGGTCCTTTTAGGTTCTGAAAACCTAATTAGGTCATTTTTAGTCATAACATAGAAATTAGTTTCTTTTGGCTCCTATTATCTTTACGAATCTTATTAGATTATCCAAAAAGATGAAAAAGAAAATTAAAATTTCGAGAATATTGGGGTAGGAACAAAATAGGTTCGAACCTAAGAATCCGAGCCTTACTTATTAACTAAGGATACGGGATTTATTGACAAGGTGTTGAAAAAATTTCGACAACAACCTAAAAGTTATTATTCAAACTGAGCATTTAATAATAAATTTTTTGTTTCTTAAGCTTTATCGGTTTATTTTCTTTCATAGCAGGGGGTGGGTGGGTGCAAGTGCACCCTTTTGCACCCCCTCCCTGAGCCCAAGTACAGAAAACCCGCCTTTAATGACCATGACGTCGACGACGCGTAAAGCCAGAAGTAACGAGAGAGAGAGAGAGAAAGAGAAAGAAAAAAAAACCTCAACGTAACCATGGACCATTTCAGGTCCACATTTTCTTTCACGCAATGAGAAAATGTGTAACATTATCGCTAAATCCAGTCATTTTTTATTATTAATTTACTATTACAGTTGAATTATGTAGCATTTATTAATTATAAGTATACTTAATAATTGTATCAATGTTTGTAACTTGATTTGTAATATCGTTGGGTTTCTATAGACTGTAGTTTGTTTAATAACTGGGGTAGCATAGCGTTCTTATATTCAAGTAACAATCTTGACCAGCATGGCTGTGCGAGTAGTGATTGTTGATTGGGCGGCTGCATTGTAGTAGAGTAGGCCGTGAAACAGAGTGTGTGTCTTGCCGCTCGGAGAAGGTTGTATACCGCCAGTACAGGCTCTCTGTACGCAAGCTAAAATAGCATGTGAAATGTATTCGAAACTTCTTAGATTGTAACAGAAGTGTTTTAAAAGTAGTTTCAAGGAACGGTGTCGATTAAATTCAGTAGCATTTCGACCAGAACATGAATAGTGCATGGAAGGGGAAAGGCGACCATGACCACAAGCTGGCACTCGATTTCATGCATAAGGGAGTGGGAAAATTTTCTTTTGTTGGTAAGGGTGTCAGGGATTGGAACAAATTACCAGGTGAAGTAATGAGTAACTTACTAAAAACGCTCAAGGAATTTAAAATTAAAATTTGTAAATCGGAAAAGTAAATGGGGGAGGAATTTAACACACCATTTAAAAAAATAAAAGCGGTAATTAGATGACTAGGATTATTACCACAGGAGTGTTAGCTCCATTGCAATTAAAAATTAATAATAATGATAATCGGTCAAACGGATTCGAGTGTAGCTTTTAATAATGAACATTAACAAAAATTAAGGGGGTGGAAGGAGGGAGGGGGTTGAGCTTTGGCAGACCAAATGTTGATAGGATTTTTCTCTTTGTTTTAAAGAATACATGTGCGAAGTTCAATCAGAATCAGGTAGGAAATGTAGGTTTCTATAAAATTAAGGGACGTAATGGGTGGTTTTTTATTTATTTTTTTGGTCAGAAACCTTCTCCATGAAAAATTACATGTATATGCCAACTATAATAGAGATCAGTTAAATGGTAGCTTTGTATAAAGAAAATTGCCAAAACTTTAGGGGTTGGATAGGGGTAGAGGGGTTCAGTTTTTAAACCAAAACTTGACAGTATTTTTCTCTTATTTTTGACTATACATGTCCAAATTTACATCGAAATCGGATAAAAATGTGGGTTTGTATAAAAATTAAGGGATGGAAAGTGGTAGAAGGGGTAGTTCCTCAATTAAATTCATATGGGACCTCTTTGAAGGTATACGCTATCCACTAAAAAAATTTCATTTAAAACGGTTCAAAATTGGCGAAGATATTGCTGAACATACCAAAAATAAATACAGACGAATTGAGAACCTTCTCCTTTTTTTTTGAAGTCGGTTAAAAAGAATAATTTTTCATTTCCAGGTTTTAAAATGCGGGTAATGGGGTTGCTTATACCACAGGTAGCAGTCACTTTACAATGGCGGCAGAGAATATCACCGCCGAAACGTCGTGGTATACAAACGTTCTGACTTTGCTAGTTTCCCGATAAGATTTTATCTATATACAACGCCGAGAAAGCCTCCATTATTATATACGTCTTAATTTGTTAATCCAAGCTAACAGCTTGCATGTGTTGAAAGAAGAGAATTGGGCCACTCTCCTCTGAATAACACGCCGTAATCCACTAACACTTGGCTGACCATTTTCCGACGATTTGGTCGTTTACAAACGAAACGAAAGTTGTGGAACCCGACAGTCATTCAGAAATCGTTTACCATATGTTGTGGTGTCAGTACTTATGGACTGGTGACTTTCTGTTTGCCAGGGTGGCACGCCTGGAGCGGCAGATCCGGGCTGACCTGGAGGAACTACCGCCCTCCGTGAAGGAACTGAAGGAGCAGGTAGATCGCTTCAGAGCCAAACTGGAGACCACGGAGCATCTCAGCTGGCTGGGTAAGGGGAGCTTTCATTTTGTCTAGAGGTTGCTGATATCAAACTAGTGATGTGCCGGATATCCGTATCCGTATCCGTGGATATCCTAGGAGGAAAAAAGATCTGTATCCGTATCCGTTACTTTTTTTAGCGGATCTTTAACGGATCTTCTGTAAAGAATTTCGTCAAGCACGTATATAAAATTTTAAAGATACTATTAACTTCAATTCCAATTACTTTGTGTTTATTAAAATCTCATATCTGACACATTTATATTGCAAAAAATAATTATTTAAACATTTATTTTACTATGTTACCAAAGGTAACTGGTAACTTACCACTGGATTAAGTTTTAAGGTATTATTTTAACTATATTGTGAGATCAGACCTCTAATCTTTGTGATTTGCTAGCTGAAATTGTTATTATATGTTTACATCACATAAAACAATCACCTTTAGAGAAACTTAAAAAAATAAATGTTATATTTTAAGTTTGGTAAATTTTAGTTCAAAAAGAGTAACTTATCAGCTTTTAAAGTCTATTACGATGAGGATCATAAATAATTCCAGCTGCACTGAAAAACTGCTCACTTGGAACGCTTGTTGCAGGTGATGATATATATGTGCGACTCATGTGTCCTAGACCTCCAAATTTTTTACTATTATTACTAACAGCTTTTTTAAACACCAGGTACAGCTGATGTGCTCTACACTCAATATTATCTATGTCAGATAAAGCGCAGGCACGCTTCATGTTGGATCCCCCATTTCTTACCGTGAAGTGCACATTCTGTTTGGGATTTCCTACTCTTCAAACATACTTTGAAATATTGCCGAAATCTTCGCTTTTAAAGCGATATTTTTTCTTTTAAAATATTTTGTAATGTTAAGGATAACAATGAAACACCTGACCAAATAGCCTACCAGATAATTGATATATAGGAAACTTACTCAAAATACTTCAACACGTTCTTTATTTTCGATCGTAAAGTTCGCTGCAAATAAATTACGTAAAATATTTCCTGCCTTTTAGAACATAATTTGCAACAACAAGATCCATCAATCGTTGGAACCCAAAATCTTCTACGTGTTGAAAAGGTAAATCAGATAAAGCTGTCATTTCCGCATTTAAATAGTTAATTTTTATTTTCCAATGTTCCAAATTTTGACTTTTTCCATGTATTCGTTAAAAAAATAATTCTAAATTCTCTATTTACCGTTTTTAAATACGTTCCCTGCTGAATGTTTTCACCGGCTATCTTCTTAGCGGAGTCTTCTTTTAAAAATAAAAAAATTTTTTTGGGTGTTTCGTCTGAAGGTGATTTTTTAACGAAGTTGTACCTTCATGTCAATACATTCCTTCACAAACTTTGTATTTAGCAGATTCGTCATTTACTATCGTAAAATATTTCCGTATTACACTACTATACTTTTTTGTAGAAATTGTTTTAACGTTAATTTAACTTACAACTTCCAAAAAACACAAGCTATCCTATGTCATTTTAAAATATAAACATAAACACACAAAGTGCAAGGTCAAAACACGTCGCGTATGCTGGATGTTCGTTGATAATAGATCGTAGCTGACGACTTTTCACTGTCGGTCCAAGTTGAGGAAGTTGAGATCCGTATTCGCGGATCTAGGCAATAATTATCCGTATCTGTATCCGTATCCGCGGATATACATTTTTAACGATCCGGCACATCACTATTTCAAACACAAAAGATGCCTCAGCTAAATCGAAAAACCATTTTAAGCCTCCATATCTTAAGTTTAATTTAATTGCGGTGGAGCAAACGCTCTAGGGGCAATTCCCTTAGTTACCCCTTATTATTCTTATTTTTTAAATTGTCTTACATAATTTGACTGTTAAATTCCCCTCCCATCTACTTTGCGATTTACAAATTTTAAATTAAGCGTTTTTGGTAAATTATTCATCAGTTCACTCGGTAATTGGTTCCAATCCCTAACAACCTTACCCACAATAGAAAATTTTTCCACTCCCTTATGCATGAAATCGAGCGCCAGCTTGTGGTCATGGTCGCCTTTCCCCTTCCATGCACTATTCCTAATTCTTCGACCAATATCCCTCCAAACCCCCAAAAATATCTAGGTCCATCCCCGAAATCGTAATTTTGGATAATTCTTTTTTTTTTTTTTTTTTTTAGCACTTCTGATCTTTTAAAGGGGCAGCAATCCCAGTAGACTATAAAGACTCCAAAGCCCCCCAAACCAAAGTCCACTCAAGCTCCCTCCCCCAAACCAAAATCCAGAATCAGCCCCTGATTCCCAACACTCTCTTTACCCTCCTCCTGTCATCCAGTGAATCCCAATCCAGCTCCTTTATGATTTCAGTTACTGACTGGGGTCCTGCGATAATTTCCACAAACAACTCTAGCCGCTCTTCTTCATTTCCCGTATTTGATACAGGGGCCCCCTGAGCTGAGGTGGGGGGCTCTTGTGTTGTGCTTGGAGGCCCCTGAGCAGTGAAGGCCCTTAGAGAGGGGTTCCCTATGCCTCAGGGGCCCCCTGAAGCGACAGTAGAGCTAAAACCAAAATGGTCGCTAGTTTGCCGTGAAGGCCCGTGGACCCTCTGAACTGCGCTTGGGGACCCCCTGATGTATGCTTGGGGGCCCCCTGAGCGTAGAGGCCCCGGTGCACTGCACCGCCTGGCCCCATAGTAGCTACGCCCCTGATTTGATACCCAATATGTGGATTTTTGAGAAAAACACAGATTCATCTCCATATTACCATAACTAAAATACAAATAATGTACTGTGAAATAAATAATTGCTAGGTTAGGTTAGGTATATTCTCTTTGATTCCATACGTGAAAAATTTTGGGTTTCTGGAGTGGATCATATTATCTCTCTTTTTTATGTTATCAGTCTTTCGACTGGTTTGATGCAATCCTCCATCCCTTCCTATCTTGTGCTTCATTTCTACATATCCCTTACAGCTTACGCCGCCAATTATCTGCTTCATATATTTTATTCTGTATAGATCTTACCTTCGACTGTTTCTTGCGATTTCTTCTAAAACTCAGTGCTGAAATTTATAGTTAAGGGTGTCAGAGATTGGAAAAGGTTATTGGCAGAGATGCTAAACGATGTGCTTCAAACGCGGATAAAATTTATAATAAAACTGCGTGTCAAACATTGTTATCAGCACTGCCTGTCGATTAGTTATCCATGGCAGTTTTAATTGCGATGGTTTCCCTTGCCTTCCACAATCATGGAAGTGTATGTATGTGTTAAGCTGTGTTCTCACGGCGCGTGGTTTTGGAGGGCGGGCCTTTCATCTCTACCGCCTGGCGACCGGTAGAGACGCGCCGTCCCCGCCAGCAGCTGCGGCAAAGATGAAAGACCTCCAAAACCAGGCCCTGTGTGAAACGCAGCTTTACTGTTTTGTCTGTATTTTCAGCATAGTGTATTGTTTGCGTTGTTAGTGATGAATAACTTACGAAAAACGCTGAAGGAATTTAAATTTAAGATTAAAATTCGTAAATCGCGAAGTTAGATGTGGGAGGAATTTAACACTCAAATTATGTAAGATAATTAAAAAAATGAAAATAAAATTAATAAAAATAATAACAAGGGGACAAAGGGAAACGTTGAAATCCGGTTTTGGCCCATTTAGACCTACTCTTCCAAAAGACACCGATAGCCGCCTAGCATAGCGTACCCCATCCATGTGACGCATCACCTGACATGGTATACCGTCACACCATACCCACTGCTGAGAGGTTTAACCCAGGACTTTGAGCACAATCTGGTGATCTTCCAGAATCGGGATTCGAACCAAATAACCCCGTGAAAGACGCCGCAACCATATGCGACAACGGGATGTCTTGCGGCCACTAAAACCATCTAATACTCCATCGTAGTTAAGGATTGCAATCCCGCAGTGTTTTCAATCCCGCGGGATCCGCGCGGGATTTGCGCCAATCCCGCGGGATCCGTGCGTGATTCGTACAAACAGTTTTTTAACGCATATATTTAAAACATAGTTACTTAAAACGTTAATAAAATAAATAATAATTAAATTAATAAATGATTTTAATGTTAAATGATAAAAATTAACAGCTAACAATATTTTGATTGGCAAAATGACATTAAAACTTTTTAGCGTGTCTTAAGTGTATTTCGAGGTTTTACATTTTTGTTTTTTGGTCTAAGCCAATTTTTAAATAAATAATAAAAATGGAAAATATTGAGTCACATTTAAGCAGGTGGCTTTCGTCAAAGAAACGCATTGAGGCAGCGGCCAAAACAACAATAAGTCAAAGGATATACAATTTCCTTTTGATAGCTGTTAAATAAACAGGTACGCGATCGTTAAAATTACGATAACATTAGTTTCATATCAACGAATAATCAAATTTTCAGCCGCAAATTAGGAAATTGTCACAATTACTATATCTGTAAATACAGAAAATTGGAATAATGAAACCGTGAATAAAAACCTGTAACCGTGTAGTTCAGATAACGTGTGCAACACTTAAAAAATAAATATATAGTTAGAAAATCGTACTAAATACGCACCATAACTCAAATTACAGAAATGTTCACTCGAAACAAACGTAAGTTTTGATGAATACGTAAAAGTGTATATATTTACTTACGAATGACGAAGGTTGACAAAAACAAACGCTTGTTCACATGAGTCAAATGCCAACTGCTCTGGTACAGGCAAACAGTGCAAAATATCGGACAGAGACCGAGTTGGGCAGCGAGTCACGCAGACTGACACGCGTTTCCGCCGGATTTTGCGGATTGCGGATCCGCTTAATTTTGTGCGGGATCCACCAGACTGTCTAATGATGCGGGATCCCGCGGGATTGCGGGATCCCGCTTTGCTGGATTGCAATCCCTAAACCTAGTTCATTTATATTTTCTTTCTTGGCAGGGAACTTGGCACCATGCTAATTAGCATGTTTCTTCAAATGCTCCAAGACCACTACCACAATCCTTCGTACAATTTACTAAACAAAATCGTAACTGGCTATTCAAAATTTTATGTTAATATCAGTGGTTTAGAGAATAACTCGCCCCAAAACTACTCCCTTCAGTTTTCCACGGTTTCCCAAAATCATTCCTGGCGAATTCCGGAATGGTTCCTTCAAAAGGCCATGGCCGAATTCCTTACCGTTCCTTACCCCAAATTGTTTTCTGCCTCTAATAACCTCGACAAGTTGAAAGCCCGAATGAAAAAAAAAAAAGTATCAAATCGATTTTCCCTACTCAATAATACCTAGCGTCTCACTTTACATACAGTGCTAGATCTAAAGGGGGGGGGGGGGGCGATCAAACCGGGGTGCCCTGGGTGTCAACTTGAGGGGGGAGACAAAATCGTAATTTTTTATTTTTTTCTCCCCTTAGCTCCATTACTACTTCGGGCAGCCGATAACACAGGGGGCGAGGAATATCACAGTTTTTTTGCCGCGGCTTCCGAAAATGCATAGATCTGCCACTGACTACATCTCATTCTGTTCCAGTATCTTTGTGCTTTCCCTCTGACAAATTGTTTTAATCGTTCACATTGGCGCATTTCATCGTGTTTGGAGCAATGCCAGAGATTTCCCAAATAAAACTTAATGAAGTTTGTTTTATCATAACGCAAATATTTTTTACCATGTCTCTAAACTTGTGAATGGAAAGGAAAACATGACTATGGGCACAAGATGGCACTCGATTTAACGCAGAAGGGAGTGGGAAATTTTCATTTCGTGTGTGGGGATATCAGCGACTGGAGTTAATTATCAAGAATGAATGATTTACCAAAAACGCTAAAAGAATTTGAAATTAAAATTAGTAAATGGAAAAAAGTAGGCGGGTGGAGGAATTTAATAATCAAAGTATATAAGATAATGAGAAATAATAATAATGAAGTGGTAATTAAATGACAAGAGAAATTGTCACCGGAGTATTTGGGCCATTGTAATTCA
Organism: Vandiemenella viatica; assembly: GCA_031002005.1. Lineage (NCBI taxonomy): Eukaryota > Metazoa > Arthropoda > Insecta > Orthoptera > Morabidae > Vandiemenella > Vandiemenella viatica. The sequence continues at coordinate 6,814,140 of JARYHS010006518.1, forward strand.
ATTGAATTCAACTTTATTTCAAATATTTTAACCTATTGAAATCATAACTTCCTTACTGTGTATAAAAAAATTAAATGCAAAAAAGTTCCTATTAAAAGAAATTTTTAATGAGATCCTACAGATATCAGTGAAATCAGACATTATTTCACAGAAAATTTAGAAAATTGATACTTATTTATCACTGGAAATTATCCATGGAAATTATTGCATCGTTTTAAGCTCAATCCAAAGATAATTGTATAAATATCAGCCTATACCATGGAGGAAGGAATTATATGGAGGAGAAGTGACGTTAAATCGGTGAAGCAAGCACTAAACTCTCCCGCATGGTGGCAGCACCGGCAGCGACCATATGGCGCTTCCCAACAATTAAGGTGTTCACATTGTGGTAGATGCAGTGATTATTTCATTTAGTATTGTGTATAAGTGTTTAAAATGCCAGCTTGTGTTGCGTATGGTTGCACAAATAGGCCAGACAGGAAAGAACCTGGAATATCATTTCATAAGTAAGTGAATGGTAATTATCGTTGTTGAAGTGAGCGGTAGACACCGCAAACTTTGCAGCACGTCTATAAATATTTAGTCATAGCTCTCAATGGGATGACTTTGTTCTCAAATTTTTCTTGGTGTAGTGTAGAAAATCAGCAAACTTGCTATTTTGCACATAATAGACTAGCATTATTTTTTAACGAGTGTTTAAAATGAGATTTAAAGGGGCGTGTTTTACTTCGCGATTCAGTGAATTTACTATTACGATTTCTTTCGTCACGTTGCTGATTATACTGACAATGGATGATGAAATTAACTGTTATGTGAGAAGCTGTGAGTTATATTAATTTTTTAAATAGCTATTTCAGGCCATTGACTTAGGTTATTTTTAAAGCTTCATATAAGACTTGTTTCTGTTTGTAAATACGTCTATACCTATTTTTTACCGATTTTGAAATCTTTCTCATCTATTTATGTCGAAACAGGTTCATGCAGAAATAAAAATGGGCTTCATAAATAAAGAAGTTATTGGCCTTTGAACAAAATCAATTTGGGGAATGTGTTTCTAATTTAGTCTCTTTTTTTTTTTTTTTTTTTTTGTTTTTTTTTTTTTTTTTTTTTTTTTTGTACAACATTCTCCCCCCCCCCCCCCCCGTATCTAAATCTAACTGAGAGATAATTTTTTTACAATTGTCCTAATAAGTAGGGCTGTGAAATTAGACAACACATCTTGATCAAGAGAATGTTCATTAAGGTGACTGAATAAACATTTTATTTCTGGTACCAGCCTACAAAATGTCTGGGTTGCTCATCCCTAGAGTGGGTCCTCTTACTTTTTTTCTGGTCTAGGACACATTTCAGACTAACCACAAGTGGTAGTAATAAAACTGAAATATCCATTCTGCATGTCAACCATGTAATCATTGTGGCTTTGACAGAATTAATTTTTGGTCCAGCCTGCATCCAAACCTAAACCCCTCAATTTGGATGTGTATATCCCCCAAACTAAGCAAGATATCGAAAACATGTATTCCTTATTATCGAGTTTTTTCGTCGTGTTACATAAGAATCCATCATTAAATTTGACTTTTGCGAAATTTTTCTTCTGCATTTCAACTCAAGACACCTCACTTTTGAGACAGTATATCTCGAGAACTAGGTGAAATATCGAAAAATTTTACTCTTTATTTTTTATTTGTCTCGTCTTTTTCAATAAAAATTCATCATAAAATTTGACTTTGAATAATTTTTTCTTCTGAATTTCAACCAAAACCATTTCACATTTGAGACAGAATATCTCGAAAACTAAGCAGGATATCAAAAAATTTTATTCTTCATTTTTTATTTGTCTCGTCGAGTTACATAATAATCCATCACCAGATTGCGGCGTCACGTTTATCCTAGAGTCCCCTTGAGGTGTTTGTACATATTCCCCGTGTTTGTTGGGAAGCGGTCAAGCCCCCACCACTCCGGCCAGGCCCCCCCACTCCTCCGCCGCTTCACTCCCATGCGTGGTAAAGGTCTCTTGCGTCGTCTCCATATTATTCCTTCCTCCATGGCCTATACTCGCTGTTACAAGAGTTGGTGAAATTTGAAATCAGTTCCACAGGTTGTTGCTATTTTTCAAACATAATGGTATTTCACATAAATTAGTTGCGATAGAGCATGTAAACTAACAAACGTGTTGTTAAGGCTTTAGCATGAAGTGTTCATATTATAATCATTGAAGGTAGGGAAAAATAAATTAGTATGCAGCTTGTTAATCAGAAGAAACACTGTGAAAGTATATTGAAAAATTAACATATTAGTATGTCTGTAAATTGCGCTACAACCATTCGTAATTTATGTCAATTCATGATTTGTAAATTTACTTCAGAACTTTGTTTCTTTGGCGCTTATGATACGAAATCTGTAGGTTATGCCAACGTATTTCGAATTTATTTTGATAGCAGTGGAAAGCAGATATTGCGCCGAGAAACGCGTTTTTTAAAAATATATATATGTATATATTTATTGTATGATGCGTTAATAAACTAAATCAGCAGAAATGATTTTTGTTGGTACTATTTAGTGCAGCGCAGTTCTATTCGCGGGTACTAGCTGCTCACGATTGGTTGGTGATGGCACGTGACGTTTCCATGCATGTCGCTTATTGGTTGTGCACGAATAGTTAATGAAATGGCGGTGCGTGTTTAAAATAAAACGTGTTGTTCAATTAAATTTTCAGTGGACATAAAAGAATCAACACAATACAACAGTGTGGTGAAGATTGCATTACAATTGAAGCACAACACGTTTATTGTGGGATGCCACGGATATTGCCCTTGTGCGAATTAGTCCCAGACACAGGTTTGAAGTATTGGAAGTGTATTTATACATTAAATGCAGTGCCTTTACCTTACAATTTACCCAGCGAGTCGATAGCCGATAAGTGATAAGGCCAACCAATCGCAAGCGGCTATTGCCCTTTTATAGAACTGCGCTCCGCTCAATAGTACCTGCAAAAATTGCTTCTGCATTCATACAAAATAAGAAAGTATGTTTCTTAGTAGGGAGTCTGTTTTCCATTGCTACTAAAATAAAATCGGTCTATCCTACGATAACCGTGTCGCCGGAATCTAAGGATGAATTCTTATTTAACCCTACAATTAATTCTTTTTTTTTCTATATTTCGTTTTGTTCCCGAGATATCGTATCTTGAAACTTAGGTGGTTAGTTTGAAATGCGGCATGGACCAGAAGAAATTTTTCGTCCATTTTGACGATTCAAATCGAAAGATAAGAATATTTCGATATTTCGCTTAGTTCTCGAGTTATGGTATTTCAAAATTAAGGTAGTTAGGTTAACTAGAAAAATAAATAAAATATGAATAAGGAACTACACACAGAAAATGCACAATAAGTATTTTGTTTTCTTCCTAACGGTTTTATTTAGTTGAAATGCTGCCTGCAACACAAGAACGTCGTCAAAGGCACAACTATACCTGTTACTAATTTTTTACATTTGATATATCGAGAACTAAGTGAGATATATTTAAAAAATTATTCTCCACTTTCTATTTTAGTAAAGAATCCATCAGATGTGGCACCGCGGTTATCGTAGAAAAGACACAGTAAGATAATGAAGAAATGATGTTGGCAATATGGCAACAATGAAAGCAAATAAAATTAAATGCTGACAACATTTATGTTGTGCGATAGAATTCACTTGGCATTCTTGTGGTCCTGGGTTCATTCTAATCTAATCATAACTTCCACTAGTATTCCTGCTTAAAATACTACCAGAAAATATGTCATCTAGTAAGTAGGCCCTACAGCTTTTAGGATGCCATTTTTGTGTACTCATCTTATGGCATGATAATTGTTCCTGTTTGGAGAATATTCAGTGATATTGCGTTATACGGTATCACTATTTTCTTTCGCACTGGTGGCACAATAATTCTGGATACAGCCAACCATGTAAATGAAAATACTACAAACATTGCATTGCTATTATTATCCCTATTCATTATTTCATTGCATTCAACAAATTGTACTAATGAAGTGGCCTTTACAAATTTCAGTGTATTGCTGTGGTTATTATTCATTTTGTATGCATATATATTAACCATGACATTTTGCACATAACTCCTCAGTAGAAATCTATGGAAGAACAGTAAAAATAAAAATTTTGGTCCAGGGGCCATATCAATGTTTAGCTCCACCGCAACATTTGAGAAAAGAGAAAGGATTTTTCTTTTTTCCTAAAATTTGCTGCACACATTTCTTAGATGGTATTATATAAGACTGTGTAGGTGAATGCCACCAAATGTATACTAATGAATCACGGTATCTGAAATGTTGGTTATTCCATACAAGTTATTATACAACGAAAACTTTTCTGTTGTGATGTATATTGTAGGTTGATAAAATACCTCTACCAATAGTATATTTATAGTGATTACACAGCATTAATAATAATTCATACATTCTGTTTCCATATCATATTCATGATAATATGTTGGTTGCCATTTCATACTTGTACACATTGTTATGCCCCAGATATATCAATATGGCTATTAGTCTGATGGTAAATTTAGTGAATTTTTTTTCTACACTCCCTCTTTCTTGTACACTTCGTTTAAGGAATGTGTGATTGGAATATCAGATGTATGTTACTCTTGTCCTAGGCATTGCAGCTTTTCTCATTTTGAATGAATAGTTCTGCCCTTGTTTTAATTAATTTGAATAACTATTATGAGAAAAAAGGCATTTTTGTAATAATGCCAATTTTAGTACCTACTAGCTGACCCGGCAATGCTTCACTATTGCTGGACTTGAGTAGGCACATAGATTAAATGAAAAAATATTTACATATAAATTTTAAACTGCTGTTTCATTCATTTTCAGTTGGAAAGGGTGAGAGGGGATGCGCTTTGGAAAACATGTGCAGGCAGTATTTTTCTGTTTGTTTCAAACTATAAGTGTGCAAATTCCCATTGAAATCTGATGAAATATGTGGTTTTGTCTAAATTATGGGGAGAAGGGGTGGGTTTTTAAATTTTTTTTTGACAGGTACCTTCTCCGTCATCCCGTCAACAACTCACCAAAGCTTCACCGTAAACGAACGAACGGTTTGCGGGTTTGTTTAAATTGTGGGGTGTTATGGGGAAGAGGGGGTAAATAAGGTGGTGGAAAGAGAGGAGAGGGATTGAGTTTTTGTGAAATTAATGTGTACAGTATTTCTCTCTCTTTTTAAAGTATAAGTGTACAAATTCTTATCTAAATCGAATAAAAAATGTGGTTTGCCTAAATTATGGGGTGAAAACGTAAAGGGTTGGAAAGGGGCAGAGGGGATGAATATTCAGAAACCATACGTAGGCAGTATTTTTCTGTTTGTTTTAAAGTATAAGTGTACAAATAGTTACCTAAATCAGATAAAAAATGTGGTTTGCCTAAATTATGGGGTAAAAACGTAATGGGGGTGGAAAGGGGGAGAGGGGATGAATATTCGGAAACCGTATGTAGGCAGTATTTTTATGTTTATTTTGAAGTATAAGTGTACAAATTCCTATCTAAATCGGATAAAAAATTGTGGTATTGCCTAAATTATGGGGTGTTATGGGGAATAGGGGGTGGCTTTTTGGAAATTTTTTTTCACAGGAACCTTCGCAGACGCACACTCGAAAACTCTCCAAAGTTTAATTGCAATCTGATAAATGGTATAGGAATGCATAGAAGACGAACAAACAAACATTGATTTTTATATATAAGAAGATAAAGAAGAAAATAATTGTTCCAATACTGTGAACGTCAAAATACCTGGATTTTCTACAGCTGAAACATTTTGCTATAAATTTTAAACAAATTTCCTGTTTTGCTTTGTTATTTATTTATTTCAAGACTAAGTTTCTATTGCATTTAATAGCGAATCTGGTGGATCTACGGTTTTTAAGGTGAAGTAATATGGCATCATTGGAAAAAGTCATTGTGAATTACATTAAAACATTAATGTAAATACACTGATTACTAATTTTGAGTTGGTGAACCCATCATTTAAGGCATTGGTTAACAGCCATGCCTCTAGCACAATCACTGGGACTCATCAAAAAATTGTCATTCTGGTCTAAAAACTGTAGCACATGTTTATTTGGTGATACTATTTAATATATGTTGCTCTTATAGCTGTAAAATATATGGATCCTCATAAACATCACTCAAAAAGTGCCGCAACGCTAAACTGCGAACAACTGGGAGAAGCCTTATAGCGAAATATAATGATCATGCTTACCGTTCTTTGAATGATATTATTTGGGAATATGTTGTTATAAAAGTATAAATATGGAAAAGATTACACACAAAAAGGAAACAACTTTGAACCATAAGGGAATGTTGGTTGCATAATTTACGTACACATGTGCGACATCCAACGATAATAGGTATTACATTGTCAAGAAACATATCCGCATGTTGTTATGTCCAAGATGTTAATATGCTACAGCATTTATCAAAGTAGGTTCTGGCAATATTAACGTAGCTTATGTCTAGGTTGAAAGTGCAGCATTATGCATGTCTCAGCATTAGGTTGAAGGAATTTAGTTTTTATAGTTGAAATGCAGCCTGTAGCAAAATGGCATTTGGTTCTTGTTGTCAAAGCATTATTCGTTAGAAATTTGGATTTATTAAACATTTAAGTTACAGTGATTGTCAAGCAGAATCATTAACGGCACCTGTGGATAGGTTTGAATGTAGCCTGGACCAAAATGGACATAGACGCTTCCTTTGTAGCTTAATGGACTATAAATTTTGTTTCTATAATCAAGTTGGTTTGGTTTGCTTTGTTGTTGGTCGTTAATGCAATTTGTTGCACATAGTATTATTATCGCTTGAAGTTACAAATGATAACAAATGGTGTCCTCTCTTCACTTAGTGTGTAACGTTAAAGCAAGGTGTTTTGTGTGTGTGTGTGAATTTTGTGGGTGTCCAGTATCTTGATAGGTGTAATAAAAACAAATATTATTAAATAATATAGTCGAAGGAACGATTGAGTTATCATTACACATCGCTGTATCCTTCTCCCAGTCACTTGCCACCTTACGTTAAGGCACTTTTCGAGTGAAGTTTGTGAGGATGGATATATTTTACAGATCTTAAGTGCAACATATATTAAATAATATAACCCAACAAACGTGTGCAACAGTTTTCATATTAATACGACAATTCTTTGATGAGCCCCAGTGATTGCGCTAAAACCCCAGCGTTTTTTTTACTTACTAAAAAATTACCCACTCCTCTCTCTCTTAAAAACATTAATTAAAAAATAATTGTAATAAATAATGTAACCCTTAGTGCTCCAACTTTTTTGGCTCCTAACACCCTTTTTGAAATAGTGATTTGATGGGGTCCCCTCTTAAGTGAAACGAGGATAGATTTCTAAAACTACTTTATTAAATATATTTAAAATATTGGTGCACTTTTCATAGTTTGAGGACTGAGCTCCGCTTAATGACACTAATTTTTCGATATTTTGTGCGTTATTTCTCATCGACAATCCAAAATTCTTGTGTTCCACTACTGACAATCTGTTTCTTCTCTTATTTAATAAATTGCTGACATTGCGAAAGTCTCTTTAGCTACATGTAGTCATATAAATAGAATTAAAAATATCTTGGATGCAACTCTTAAAACCGGATATAATACTGGGTTGTTGGTCCCTAACACCCAGAGGAGGGGGTGGGGGGAGGTGATTGAACCCACTAATTTTAGAGCTTCGTCTTGGGTCAAATATATACACGTCGTCACGGTGGAATTTTCAGTGTCTTACATCAAAACTATAATGAATCAGATGTTGGTAATATATTATTGCTAGGGTTCAAATCTTTATGGCAAGTCATATTTTTTCCCCACCTTCTTTTAAAGCTGAAATGCTTAATTAAACACTGATTCAACGTATCTGATTCTATTTAACTATTTTATATAGCATATAAATCCATATTCAGACCATTTTCCTATTTTTGGTCATATTTTGAGGAAAAATCTGGTAGTTTTTTAATAGTACCGGGAATTCACTAGATATAGCTGAGAAGAAATTAAGATATTTATTCACAGAACCTTACTTCTGCTATACAGGTGGCGGAAAAAAACTAATTTTCACTGTGGTCAGAATTCACAAGACAATGTTATGTATTATTGTCACTCTGTAAACGTAATGTTCCGTCCACCTTTTAATCTTGACAATGAAGCAGCAGCATGCCTGTGTCGATCAATATCTCAATGAAATATCCTCAGTCATTGTTAAATCTGCAGTGGATCAGTGAGTAGACCTACCAACATGCCGAAAGTAAAATTTTCTGAAAGTGCGAAGTTACGTAAGGGAATTTAGAGAGGAGTGTTTTAGCACAGATGAAAGAGTTCTTTTCTGTAAATTATCTGAAATTAAGGTGACTTCAACAGAATATTTTAAAATTTCATTTCCCAGTAGTGAAGCAAGTACACGGAAGCAATAATGCTGTCTACGTGAAAGCGACACCACTAGATAAAACAAACGACGTATAGTTGAGCATGTTTTGATGTATAGTAAATTTAAATATTTGGTCATATTTTGTCATTTTTAGGTCATATTTGCCTGCATATTTCTCTATTTTTTTCGTCATAAAGATCGGAACTCTAATTATTACTATGTAACTGTTGTGCTGATACCATTGGATGATCTGTAGGAATAGTGTGTATAGTAGAATATGTGCTGTGTTGCAGGATTCTACAAGGAGCTTCCACCACCCCTGTCGACAGAGGCGTGTCGTCGCCTGCAGTATAGGAGGAAGAGCGACTCTATTAGACGAAGAGTGCGGGACAAGTTCTACAAGATATGGTAACAACTACCTTCAAATACAACAGAAATTATTCACTTTTTGCAGCGCATCCTCCAAGGGCCAACTTCATATTTCAGCCATATAATGTCTCTTGACCATTGAACCTAAAACCCCTTTTTTTCACTTTTAGAATCTATACTATGCATTTGTTTGGTTTAAATCTACCTTACGAAGATTAGTAATGATCAAACTCAACAAATAGATCGGAAAAGGTCATGCATTCGTGTTCTGTGACCCTAAAAACTCATTGTTTTTATCCTAAATACTCATTTTTTAATGTGAAATGCAGTATTATTCTACACTTCCTGACAAAAAACAATGAGGCACCCACAAACTTTACAGTTTGAGAGGATCATCATCATCCTCAACAGTTTCCAGCCTCTGGCCGGGTCTGCTTAGCCTCTCCACTTCCTTCCTTCATCCCACCACCTCTCTGTCTCCACTTTGTTCCAGTCCTCTCCTCTCTCCTCCACTCCTTTCAGCCATCCATCTCTTGGTCTTCCTTTGTGTTGTTTAGCGTGCATAGTGTTGCAAATTGAAAAAAAATAAATGTGGTTTTTTTCAGATTTGTGAAAAAAACTTAGCACCCTTGGGTTTTTTTCTATTTTTTTTTTCAGAAAACAATATATTTGATAAATTATAGTTATATTTTCAAAACTTACATTTTACATGTGTGTTTTAAATCTTATTAAAGCATATAATGTCTTACATAATGATTCATAAATGTATCTATATAGGTAACATATTTTATTCATCCTCTATGTCAGTACCACATTCACTAGTATCAGTACTACCAACACTAGTTCGGTCGCATTCGGAATTTTCTGTTTCTTATTCTGTCTCCTCTAGATCCATAACATCAGAAATAAATACACGCAAAAGCTTTTGAGATTGCAATTTTAAATTGTGAGCAAAGTAGACATTGTGCATAAAGACTGTGCCGATAGTTCTGTATTACGGTCTTTTAAGTTTGAATTTAAATCTATTTTCACATAAAATAGGAGCTTTATTTCTTTTCAATCATTGGTTTACGCCAACGGTTGCAAGGAAATGATTCATAATTACTGACAATTTAATGACTCAATATCACTATACACTGTGAGTTTAACAAGTATACGAATATAAGGAAAGCACTATAAGAAATAAAAAGAGGCAAAAAACCGTAGATAAGTATAAAATTCCTTATTTTTTGAAAAGATCCGTAGGTTTACAGATAAATTCGCAGCGCTGGTAGCACTGGTTCAAACAGAGAGTATCAATCCAAACAACAGGGAACAGGAATTCCTTCTCACGCAACCCAGCTTTTTCGGGAAGTCCCCGTTTGTAAAACAAAACTTCAGACAATGTTGCCAATATTTTTGTATTTTTTTTTTCTACTGAACCAGAAAAATATAGTAGATTTAAAAATTAATATAAGTACTTAGTATAAAGTCTAAAACAGTCATATTAAATGATAAATGCCTTAAAAATTGAAATTTAGTAGTTATGAAAAACAACATGTCCCAGAAAAAAACGTTTTTTTTCACAGTTTTTATCGTGTTTTTTTTTTTTAAGTCAGAAAAAAATCGTTTTTCACAACACTAACTGTGCATCTTAATTTCGTGGATTTTTCTTGGTATTCTCTGAGCCTCCGTTCTCTTGACATGTCCATACCATCTCAGTCTGGTCCTCTCTACCCTTTCCTGTAGGGGTTCCTCTTTCATGGTGTGTCTAATCACTTCATTCCTTATTCTGTCCATTTTAGTAACTCCCATTCTACCTCTTCGCTTGCTTGTACTCTGCTGATGTCCCACTTTTTCACTGTCCACGTTTCAGCAGCGTAAGTCAGGATAGGCACATAGTACGTGTGATAGATTACTCTCTTGCTTCTCTGTGGCACCTCTTTATTCCATATCAGGCTTCTAACGCTCCTTAGAAACGCCTCTGCTTGTCTTCCTCTTTCACTTGTCTCGCCATCATTTCCTCCACATTCCTCTAATACACTTGAACCTGTTTACCTTCTTCAGTTGTTCCCCTGCCATCACAATTCCCTGGGTTATCCTGTTCTTCTTTCTGGTTGTTACCATGTACTCCCATTTCAGGCCGTATTCCTCCACACTGTCTGTCCATACATCCAACTGCCGCTGCACTTCCTCTTCATCACCTCCCCAGATCATCAGATCGTCCGCAAAAGAGGATATGTGATATTATTTCAGGGATTACAAAATCGAGTCAGATTTACAGAGAACTTGGCAGTATGAGGCCTCTTACCAGTATGACTTTGCATTTTTGTTACTGATTTTCGATTGGCGGTTGCTGAGCAGTCACACACTATTACTACAATCGACGGTAGTTTCGCCACTGCCATCTAGACGGTAGCACATGTGGTTATACACGCGTTTAGATTCTGCGCATTTTTGATTGCTTGTACATGTTCATTCTTGCTTGTACATGTTCATTCTGTTACAGGTCAACATTTTGCTGAATTAAAAAGTTTAAAAATCTCAGTATTATTAAAGCAATTATCATCATAGGCTAATCTTTTTTTCTTTTTTTCTTTTTTTAACTGCTTAACGTCTCTTAACAGTGAGGTCTTTAGAGATGGGAAAGAATGGGGGCAAGGAATGGGAAGGAATTTGGCCATGGCCTTTTGAAGGAATTTGCCTGGAGTGATTTGGGAAACCATGAAAAACCTAAATTTGGATGCGTGGACGGGGATTCGAACCGGCGTCTCCCAAATGTGATTATCATCATTAAGAGTTTTCTGCTACTTAGCAGGTCCATGCATAGTTTAAGCCTTCCAAGCCTCCCTTTGTTCCACAATTCTCTTAGTCTCTATATATTTCCCATTCGTCATTTTCTTCCTTCGCCGACCTCTTCTATTCCCTCCAGGGCAGTCTTAAGCAGGAACTCATTCCTCAACACATGACCAATCCAGTTCCTTTTTCTGTTCCTTATTGTTTTTATGAGTGACCTTTCCTCTCCTAGTCGTTTCAGCACTTCTTCATTCCTTACTTTCTCCTTCCAACTTATTTTCTCCATCCTCCTCCATATCCACATTTCAAAAGCTTCCAAGCTTCTTTGCGTAGTGTCCATGTTTCTGCTCCATATAGCCCCATACACTCCATACAGGTTTTTATCCAGCCTTCCACATAATAAATTTTTCTTTCTATTAAAAGCTTCCTTTGCCATTGCTATTCTAGTTTTCACCTTCTTGCAGCTCATATCACCACTCACAATACTCCCGAGATATTTGAAGGACTCCACTTGTTCAATTATTTCTCCTTGCAGCGTTTTCTTCATTTTTTTCTTACTCCTTCCCACCATCATACCTTTAGTTTTCTTCCTATTGATTCTCATTCAGAATTACTTACACCCTTTGTCTAAAGCCTCTAACATTCTTCTGAGTATTTTGACACTTTCTGCCAGCAAAACCATGTCATCAGCAAACCTTATGCAGCTAATCCTACGTCCACCCATGCATACACCTCCTTTACCTCTTAAACTCCTTTTTATAATTTCCTCGAAATATATGTTAAATAATACGGGTGACAAACAACATCCCTGTCTTACACCTCTTCCAATCTTTCCCTCTTCCGTAAGATCATTCCCCACTCTCACCCCTCACTAATCTACTTATTAGCCTTCTTTCCTTTTAATCAGTGCCTTTACTTTTTAGAATGTCCATAAACTTCGCCCATTGCACTCAATCAAAAACCTTTTTTAGGTCGATGAATACCATGTAACAATAGCAGCATAGAATATATGGCCATTTTTAAGACTGGTGGGAATTTTAAATCAAACACTGGACATTTTTATATTAATTTCGAGTATTAGGTGAACCTGAATTAGGAGACTTTTTTTTTTAAGAAAAAATGCATCTTATAGTCCGTAAATTACAGTAAGTAAATTAAATGGTCAAATGATGCCAATCCAACTGTTTTTGTAGCTTCGTTGCCGTACGCGTTTCGCCTCTCATCGAGTCATCATCAGAGACGAATCTATTTTAAAATTTCCATTGGGTTTACAAACTTATTATATGTTGTTTGACATAATTCTAATTTGATACATTTTCTGATTAATTACCCTTACTATTTACATTAGTGGTTTTCAGGTTCATAACCAAACATCTCTGCTTTTTCTCCAAATCGTGTTTCTGTTACAGCCGTTTGTTTTAGCTGCTGTGTACAGGATGTAAACATTGCGTCTAGTACAGCTCACTTGTTTTCGGTGGCCATCTTGTTTCCTTAACGTCAATGGTGGTGGTGCACTGACAGCGCCAGTTTTGAAACTGCGTGGGAGAGTGATGTTTTGTTATTTTGTTTCCAATTTTATGTAAGTGTGTGAGTGCATGTATTTGTTAGGTTTATTTCTTTACTGTAGCGTCGTTGTATGTTTATCAGTTTGAACATTGTTTGGTTTGTTAAGTTTATATGGTCATTCAGAACCTGCTTGCCATTTTTATTGCTTTTTGTATTCGGTAGTTTTCTTGTATCTAGAGTGAGCGTATTGTGTCTGTGATTGTTGATTGTGAGTATTTTCATGTCTGTGTTAATGTCTGTTGGTAAGTGATCATTTTCTATTAGATATTCAGCAAATGTGGAGTGGTTGCTGTACTTAAAAACAGTTGCATTGGCGTCATTTTATCGTTTAATTTACTGAGCAACTGTGGAAAAATGGCCTACAACTACACTGCAGTAAATAGATGCCTGTGTTGTGGTTGTTTTGCAGCGATGTATCGGTGTCGGAGGAAGTGCGCAACCGACTGAGGCAACCGACGTTCGACGGCTGCCAGTGGGAGGACGAGGAGGTGCTGCTACTGCTGCAGCAGATGTACGTCGACCTCGAGCTACCCTCCAAGTTCGCCATCGACATGGCCGTCCTGCGTCGCTTCCTCTACGAGGTCTACAACAACTACAACGAGGTGCCCTTCCACAACTTCAGACACTCCTTCTGCGTCGCACAGATGGTAAGTGCAGTTAAAAACGGCTCACTTAAAACGACATACCTCAGTCAAGGCATATGTGGTAATACTGAACTATATGATACTGCCAGAATGCAGAACACATTCATTTTACACATCAGCCAGTGTTTAAGACAAAAAAACACTATAAACATGGCATTTTTGTACCCAAATTCTTATATTAGGAATATTATTGGTCCAGGGAGCATTTCAACCTGTCCAATTTTTTAAGTGATGATATTTCTTTTAAGGACCAGTTACACTAGGGGAGAAATGTGACGCTGCAACGTTCCCCGCTGACCCACAAAGTGGCGATATTTATTTCAAGGCCCAGAAACACTAGCGGACAAATGTGACACTGCAACGTTCCCCGCTGACCTGCAACATTGTGTGAAACTTTTGCGCAACATCGTGGAACATGTTGTGTGTTGCCACTTCGGGAGCATTTCAACCTATCCAATTTTTTTAAGTGGCGACATTTATTTTACAAGCCCAGATATACTAGGGGACAAATGTGATGCTGCAACGTTCCCCGCTGACCCACAACGTTGTGCGCAACATTTTGCGCAACATCGTGGAACTTGTTGTGTGTTGCCACTTCGGGAGCATTTCAACCTATTCAATTTTTTTAAGTGATGATATTTATTTTAAGGCCCAGATACACTAGGGGACAAATGTGACGCTGCAATGTTCTCCGCTGACCCGCAACATTGTGTGCAACATTTTGCGCAACATCATGGAACATGTGTGTTGTCACTTCGGGAGCATTTCAACCTATCCAATATTTTTAAGTGGCGATATTTATTTCAAGGCCCAGAAACACTAGGGGACAAATGTGACACGCAACACTGAGTCTGGGTGATGCTGCAACTTTCCCCTCTGACCCGCAACATTGCGTGCAATATCTGCGTGTGGCTGGACACGTTGTGTGTTGCCGCTTCCAAAGCGAAAACATTGTGCATCAGTTCCGCCTCGTTTAAGGCCCAGATAGATTAGGGGACTAATGTGACGCTGCAACGTTCCCCACTAACCCGCCACATTGTGTGCAACATTTTGCGCAACATCGTGTAACATGTTGTGTGTTGTCATTTCGGGAGCATTTCAACCTATCCAATTTTTTTAAGTGGCGATATTTATTTTACACTAGGCCCAGATACACTAGGGGACAAACGTGACTCTGCAACATTCCCCGCTGACCAGCAACGTTGTGCGCAACATCGTAGAACATGTGTGTTGTCGCTTCGGGAGCATTTCAACCTTTCCAATTTTTTTAAGTGGCGATATTTATTTCAAGGCCCAGAAACACTAGGGGACAAATGTGTCACGCAACACTGAGTCTGGGTGATGCTGCAACATTCCTCTCTGACCCGCAACATAGCATGCAACATCTGCGTGCGGCGGGACATGCTGTGTGTTGCCGCTTCCATAGCGAAAACATTGTGCGTCAGTTCCGCCTCATTTGTACTCGAGTATAGTGTGCACAACGTGCCATGTCAGTGGACAAATGAAATAACGCTTCAACTAATCGAACTGTGCCAGAATTGTGGGTTGCTGTGGGACATTTCAAACCGTGATTATAAAAACGAAATAAAGAAAAATGACATGGGAGGATACTGCCAGTGCTCTAAAATTGCCGAGAAAAGAAATAGAGGCCAAAGTGCATACCTTTCTATAAGATTGTTGGTGGTTTAATTAATACGATAATTAAGTAGCCCATAATGTATTTCAGTTCAGACTTGTTTTTATTCTCAAAGAAACTTGACGTGAACGATAGTGTTTACATGCATAGATACAATCCAGAGATTGCATACAACACTCTTTCCACAGATAATTTAGTCAGTGAAAAAACATTGCCGAAAAACTTAGTAACTCTCTGTCTTGGATGATCACTTTATATAAACTCTATCAAAATTTCTAGAACACTTCAAAAGCTTCCGACAGATATTTCTCCAACAATAACAATTACTTAAACAATTTAAACATATTAAAAACAATCAGAATTAATACATAATCATTTAACATCATTACAAAACGGTCAGAAATGGAAATTAAAGATACTTAAACACAAAATTATTCACAGAAATCATTTTAAACTATAGAAAATTGTCCTTTAGACATCGTAACTTGCATCAATACTTGGAATTATGAACATTTAAGCAATTCTCTTGCACAATTCGGTTCTTAAACATATTAAATGGCCTCTAAATAATTTCTTTTCATAAAACAAAGTCTATATACTCTGATTTACAGGAATTTGCAAAACAAACATACCAGATCATATTCAACCAAACTCTAGCTTACTATAAATGCTTCATAAAATACAATTACATTTAATTTTAGGTTTGAGGGCTGTTACACTTTGCTCACAATTTATTCGTGAAAAGAAGAACCTAACATATACGAAAACTGCTGGTAGCAACCCAGATGATGTGGATTCTAGTGCACAGTTTGTGTGTGAGTGCTATATCACCTGGAATATAGTACTGGATCTAGTAATATTGGTCCAGAACATTTCGATGAGCACAAATAGTTTCAATCATGGATTCATTGAACACCGAATACTTTTAAATTTTGACCACTACTCACGTATTGCACTCATATAAATTTTAAGTTTCCGATTCCTATTGGTATTAAATAAATAAACACATTTATTTATAAAAATTAAATATATTTTTATTCACTCGCCTTTACAAAAGTTTTCAATGCGTTTGTCGGCTCATACAAACTTCTGGTACTATTGTATTGATCAGTTGTCTTGACACTCTAAAAGTGTGCGACAAGGTAGACAAGCAGACAGGTATCTCAATGTAATTCCAAGTATGATACGAAGTTTCAAATTCAGATGTTGACATTCGACTAAAATTTCCAAATGAACCGTCAGACATTCGAAGGTCACTCGGAATATTGACTCTTCTTTCTCGTTGTAGTACATAATTCCGCATCTACCATCTTCTCTTTCTTTTACGTTTCACTGAAATACTCGATGTAAGTTTGTACGCAGCACTAATTGCAAGAACCTAAGAATTTTGGCAAATTCTAGTTTTGCTTAGGCTGGACTTCGAAATTTCGAGAAGAGTAGATTTCAACTTTAAGGAATTTCCCTGTAATCGTTCCCACAGTTACAATTCACCATAAAAATCATTTTAAAGCGTATTTATCATATCAAGAAATGTTTATTTTAGGAGACATTCCGCTTTGTTCAAGCTTTGAAACACGCGATCATAAAAGAAAAATTTCTAAGATTTGTAATATCTTTAAATCGAGTAAAGCGACAGCTGACCTTTTATCACCAGCTATAGTCAGCACTGTCCCCGATATTTTGGTAAATAATTTGGTAAAGTCTAATTAGCGATTTTAATTAAGAGAATATAATAAGCTTTTTTATTAAAAGAGATATTAATTTAAAAATTACATCAGTAGATAGCCCTAACTAAGACGGTTTCGTACATGTATTGGTTTCCATAAAAAGTTTTAGTATTTGTCTGGTAATCAAGTTTTTTAAAATAGGTTATTGCTGATTGTCGGGTGGCAGTTCGGGAAAGTCCGCCAAGATTGGTCACGTGATGAATTCAGTTTTAAGACGATAGAAACCTTTTGGAATAGTAAATTAAATTAAAATAGATAGAACAGGATGATAGAAAGTTCCGGTAAAAATCTCAAATTAAACTATCGTATACTTTTGAAGATATTAATTAAAGAAAGATTTGCCAAGGTCATAGGCGCGCGCAGGGCTATAATAGTTCGTGCGGTAAGCACATGTTGTCTCATTCTTACACCGGGAAGTGATCGAGCAACTCTGCGCATGATTTTATCAGTGATGTTTAAAATAGGAACTTAGCCAAATGTAGTCTGTCTTCTCTCTGTCTTTTGGTTTGATCTTTACCCTTTTGTACGCGGAGCATTATGTGAGTAAACCTCTGTCAGTCTTGTGTCGAGACGGGGAGGAAGTCGGTTGAAGGTGAAGCTACGGAGTTAGCCATGTTGAAATTTTGGTGCGGTGGCAGCGAGGTTAACTTTTAACATGAACTTTTAAATTTTCTTAAGGGGTACGGTCGGTTAAATTTATCTCCACAACTTGCAACCTTTTCGGAAAAGTCTGTTCGATTTGCCTACTCAACTGTGTAATGCTAATTTTTGAACTTGTGATTTTTTAAAGTAAACTTCCAAATTTTCGAGTAAAGTGGACTTGTGATTTCATAGTAGACAGTAAACCTTTTCTAGATTTGTGGTTTAGTAACAGATCTAGTGGCGACCTTCTAAGCATTTACGTTGAGTCTGTCAGGCTACATGGTCAAATCTAAATTATTTCATGAACTTTTCGCAGAACTTTGAATAAACATAAACTGTTAGTTGAGGCACTAAGGCGATACTACAGCCCCGGTATCGGCCTTGTGTCCTTACATAATCTGCACAACATCGTTGGGCGACATTTCTACAACTGACTAGTGTGTCTACAAAATGT
>JARYHS010006518.1:6833379-6851472 GCA_031002005.1 Vandiemenella viatica
TCTAGATCATGATACCGCTACAATTACATACCAACTTGCCTACTAGAACGTAGTAAACACAAACATCAACTGGTAGATATGACATCATTTTGTTTCCATGTGTGATGCATTGTCTCCATGAAGCAACAAATGTCACTTATGGAACTGCATGGAAAACGGGTTTTTTCCGGACGGGGAAAAATTAAATATTTAAGTTTTGTTGGCTAAAAATCTTACTGACTGTCTGAACCTAGATATGCCAGTTTTGAGATGTACCATACGGTATCG
Organism: Vandiemenella viatica; assembly: GCA_031002005.1. Taxonomy (NCBI): domain Eukaryota; kingdom Metazoa; phylum Arthropoda; class Insecta; order Orthoptera; family Morabidae; genus Vandiemenella; species Vandiemenella viatica. Next base: position 6,833,647 of record JARYHS010006518.1, read on the forward strand.
ATATCTAGAATATAGTCCATCTGTGTAATTCTATATTGCAATACCTTATGTCATTACAAACTTCAAAATTTAATTCTAGATTTTACATTAATTAATTTATACATTACGTGTGATAAAAACTTCCGGTTTCTCCATAGAATGAATATCAATTTTCAACGTTCTTGGTATTATTTTCTGGAATTAAACCCATCAGCATAATTCTATATTGTGATGTCCACATTGAATTATTTTCTAACAGCATCATTTCTGGGAATAACATGACCATCTATTTTCAGAAATTAACCCTCATTTCTATTTAGTCAACAGACGTTTCAGTACTCTAAAACGATTTGAGTTACAAAGTGAACAGCAAATTCTCAAAATAGTGTGCAAAGATTTCCTTTTATTTGTAGTAGGTCCATTAGTCCCTTAAGCCATGCTGCTAAGATATTACTAAGAGTGTTAAATAGACGAATATCTAGCAGACTGTCCATGTCAATTGCTGAAGAACAGTTTGGATTTCAAAAAGGAAGAAGTGCAATAGACGCTATTGGTTTGCTGAGACCAACAGGTCAAAGATACATTGAAAGGTAAAGAGATTGTTACATGATTTTCATAGACCTGGAAAAGGCTTTTGACAGAGTACAATGGGTGAAGTTAATGACAATTCTATAAAATAAAGGTATTGATTGGAAGGAATGAAGGCTAATAAGTAGATTATACATCGAGCAAGGAGTGAGAGTGGGGAATGATCTTACGGAAGAGGGAAAGATTGGAAGAGGTGTAAGACAGGGATGTTGTTTGTGACCCATATTATTTAACATATATTTCGAGGAAATTATAAAAAGAAGTTTAAGAGGTAAAGGAGGTGTATGCATGGGTGGACATAGGATTACCTGCATAAGGTTTGCTGACGACATGGTTTTGCTGGTGGAATGTGTCAAGATACTCAGAAAAATGTTAGAGACTTTAGACAAAAGGTGTGAGGAATTCGGAATGAGAATTGACAGGAATAAAACTAAATGTATGATGGTGGGAAAGAGTAAGAAAGAAATGGTGATAACGGAGGAAGGAGAAATAATTGAACAAGTGGAGGCCTTCAAATATCTCGGGAGTATTGTGAGTGGTGATATGAGTTGCAGGAAGTAGGTGAAAACTAGAATGGCAATGGCAAAGGAAGCTTTCAATAGAACGAAAAATTTATTATGCGGAGGCTGGACAAAAGTCTGAGGAAAAATCTAGCTAAATGTTTTGTTTGGAGCGTAGGACTGTATGGAGCAGAAACATGGACGCTACGCAAAGAAGATCTAGAAAGGTTGGAAGCTTTTGAAATGTGGGTATGGAGGAGGATGGAGAAAATGAGTTGGAAGGACAAAGTAAGGAATGAGGAAGTGCTGGAATGAATAGGAGAGAAACATTCACTCATAAAAACAATAAGGATCAGAAAAAAGAACCGGATTCTGCATGTGCTGAGGAACAAATGCCTGCTTAAAACTCCTCTGGAGGGGACTGTAAACTGAGAGAAGAGAAGAGGTCAGCGGAGGATGAAAATGATGGATGATATAATGATAAACGGAGATATATAGAAACTAAGAGAATGGCGGAACAGAGGGAGGCGTTGAAGGCTGCCACTGCGCATCAACCTGCTGATGATGATGATGTAGTAGGCTGGTCGATTTACAAAGTAATCGAGAGAAATGCTGCTACGTCACATTCAGCAACATAGTGGCGTCATACAAAAATCTTCATCTGGAAGTGTTTCCACCGTGAGGAGATAAGTGGCTGTAGTGGTGAAACTTTCACACAACACGTGTTTACAACATAACGTTAGTTACTTCATTGGAATGGTTCAGGATAGAGATCCATGTAAAACTACTTTTATGTGCAAATGTAATGAAATGAGTAACAAGGTTTGGGTGTTTGCTCACCAATCGGGAGTAATTTACATCACGATACATGTTAACATTAACATAGTGCTCATGAATGTATCTCATTAATTACTAATAGGAAGTAAATTTCCTCGTGCCTTATGCAGTAACAAGAAACATTCTGGTTCATGTTACATTCCAAACTAACCACAATATGTGCTAATATTGCCCTTAAAAAATCAAGACTATGCATATACACCCAAACATTTATCATGAACCACTATTTGGGTAATAACAAAAATGTTTACATCAGCATCCTTAGTTCACGTACCATAAATGACCACAGTTAATATCAGAATACCCATCAGTACCGGATTAACTACGTAGCAGGAGGTAGCAAATGCTATGGGCCTCGCACGTGCTAGGGGGACCCCGCACCGAGGCTAAATGGGCGACCTTTTTTTTTTTTTTAGCTCTACAATTTTCTCCCCGAACGGCAAAAATCAAGGGGCCTCTTCTTCACATTTCCTACGGGCCCCACGCTGTCTTAATCCCGCCCTGGTACCCATTCAGTATGAACTGAACGAGCAATAATACATCCACTGTATCGTCATGTAAACTTGACCCCAACAACCTGTTATCACCAACGACACTACTGTGCTTGCTGCGGTAGACACTTTAATTTTAGAACAACCATTTAGCACATATTATCTGGACCTAAAAGATGACACTACGAGTTTATCCTTGTATGGAACAGTTTGTTTTGGGACAAATAAATTGCTGCACTGCATACAATAGTTTTAAAACCCTTCTGTTTCTGATCACAAAGCAAAATATATCACAAAAACTTATAAACCAACAGTGTAAAACAATAACCACTATTTTTCAAACACCAACGTTATACTATTATCTCTGGGGAATGTCCATAAATCACGTAGTTCCATTTCGGTCTCCTGTGAAACTCCTCCCCCCACATAGCCTAATGTCGCTTTTTCCTCAACCCCCCCCCCCCCCCCCTTAGATGGCTTGTTGCTTTTTCCCTATTGATTCCAAAAGACATTTTGTACTGTTTTCTTCTGTCAGACTATAGGAAATTTCATATGGCGATAATTAAATGACTTAAATAAATATTTACATGCTGTTGTGTCTTCTGTACCTTATTTTAACTGTGACAAATAACATGAAAAAAAAACTACAGGGAACACCATAAATCTTTAGAAGAGAAAAAAGTACCTTCTAGATGGAAAATAGCCCAGGTAATTCCCGTTTTTAAGAAAGGAGATCAGAGTGATCCTAGGAATTATCGATTAATATCTCTAACATCTGTCTGCAGCAGAATTCTGGAGCATGTCATATGCTCGAACATTATGAAGTTTCTAGATGAGAACGAGTTACTTACACCGTGTCAACACGGATTTCGGAAGAAGAGATCGTGTGAAACACAATTGGCCCTAATTTCCCATGACATAATGAAAGTTATCGATGCAGGTTCGCAAGTTGGTGCAGTTTTCTTGAATTTTCAGAAAGTTTTTGATTCTGTGCCACACAACCGACTTCTAGCGAAGATACGAGCTTACGGTATTTTGGCTCAGATTTGCGAGTGGATACGTGATTTTCTAACTGGTCGATCACAGTATGTCGTTGTTGACGGGGAAGCCTCTTCGAAGATAAACGTTACTTTGGGCGTTCATCAAGGAAGTGTAATAGGTCCACTTCTTTTCTTAATATTTATAAACAATCTAGGTGACAACGTCAAATGCTGGTTGTGATTGTTTGCCGACGATGCGGTTATCTATAGGGAAATAAGGTGCTCCGATGATTGCTTAGAAATTCAGCGCGATTTGGATGCTATTTTCAATTGGTGCTGTAAATGGCAGCTTACACTTAATTGCAAAAAGTGCAAGGCAATGCGGATAAGTAACAAGAAGAATCAGTTTATTCACGAGTACAAAATAAACAATTCACCTGTTGACACGGTTGATTCCGTGAAGTATCTGGGGGTGATAGTACAAAGCAACATGAAATCATGAAATGGGACATGCACATAACTTCCGTCGTAGGCAAGGCTAATTCTAAATTACGATTCATAGGTCGTATTTTGAGGAATTGTAATGCTCATACAAAGGAGATAGCGTATAAACACTAGTGCGTCCGCATCTGGATTACTGTTGTGGGGTTTGGGTCTTTATCGCAAGGGTCTGATTGACTCAGTGGAGAGGGTGCAGAGGAGAACCGATCGATTCGTGACTGGTTGCTACAGCCCTTATGAAAGCGTCACAGAATTGATACATAGATTGGGCTGGGGTAGTTTGGTAGACAGACGACGTAGCTTGCATTCGAATTTATTGGAGAATGTGCGAAAAAAAATAAATTTCGAGTGAAATGAAATACTTCTTCCGCCAACCTATTTAGGTCGCAATGACCGGAGGGATAAGATTAGAGAAATAAGATGCCGTACTGATACTTATATGTATTCCTTCTTTCCTCGCACTATTCGGGATTGGAATAAGCGGGTTTAGGATTGGTGCTTAGCACCCTCTGCCACCCACAATGTTTGTGATTTGCAGAGTATGGATGTAGATGTAGAACACCCCCAACCCTACGCCTCCAATGTAGTTTTCTACAACACCCTCCCCTCCCCCCCAATTGAGCAACAAGGTTTATGGATGATCCCCCTGACCGTTATAGTGGGGACTGCACAACTTTCGGAACCCATGTAAAATTGGTAGTAACCTGTTGAAATTTGATTTACTACCTTCGTCAATATGTCCTCTTCACTTTTTGCACTCGTTTTTTTTTTTTTTTGGAAAAGTATCCAGAAATTAAAAATGCCGAAATATGAGAGGTTGCAAGATTGCAATATGCTATCAACACTGCAAAAATTATCGGTTTACGACACAACCATTCCAACTTAAATACTTTTGTTTTGTCATAGAGTTTGTGGTTTAGTTGAAATATGGCCTGGACCAAGAGAAAAAATTTTGCGCAATTTTCGTTCTGCAGCATCCACACAGAAATTTTGGGTCCTCAGACCAGATGGGCGACTTTTTTTTAGCTCTACCAGTTCTTGTGAGGTTTGCTGGCAGGGACTCCCCGAGCTTTTGGGTGGGGGGGGGGGGGCTCCTGAGATCCACTTGGGGGCTTAGGTGCACGGCACCACCAAGACCTTCGATAACTGTCACTGAGGCTATCAATATATTGAAGCAACAGCGAGCTACAGAGTTTATGAAGTCATCGCCCACGTTCGGTTATTGTCTTCGGCTGTTGCCGAGGCACCGCAGAAATAATAATACGTCAGTGTGTTTGTATGCTGTTTAAAATGAAAGCAGAGAGTGATTCCCTCAACATGTCCCGTGAAAGTGACATTTTTATGGAGGTGGATGCCAGAGAGCATTTTAGTTTGTTACAAAGTTATTATTGCTGACATAATTCAAAATTGGGTTCACATATCAATTAAACCTCAAGTGAACAGAAACTAAACCATAAGCTATTATTATCACAAAATAATCGCAGCTAAAAACCAACGCTTTCTCTTTTTTCTTTGATTATGGCTTTATGTCTCATCAACATCATTACAGGTGAGAAAGGACTGGGGGAAAGGAACGGGAAGGAATTTGTCTGTGGCCTTTTGAAGGAAGCATCCCGGTATTCACCTGGAGTGATTTGGGGGAACCGTGGAAAACCCAAATCTGGATGCCCGGACGGAGCTTCAAACTGTCATCCTCCCGAATGCTCACCCACCACGTTTGGCAATAAATCTTGACTTTCAGTTAATGTAAATTACACAATGCTTATACCGGGTGTTTCAAAAATGACCGGTATATTTGAAAAATCAATAAAAACTGAACGGGCAGCGATAGAAATTCACCTTTGTTGCAATATGCTTGGGACAACAGTAAATTTTCAGGCAGACAAACTTTCTAAATTAGTTACAATTTTCAACAACGGATGGTGACTGAGGCGATTTGAAAGATGTAGAAGTAAACGCAGTCTGTGAGTTCGCCATTCTGTAAGTCGTCTTTCTGCTGTAAGCGTGTGCTGTTCACAGATTGCAAGTTTGCTGTGAAAAAATGGTGGAAAATATCGTACTTTATATTTTTACAGACTGCAGCACCATCTGTTGTTGAAAAGTGTAACTAATTTCGAAAGTTTGTCTGCCTGAAAATTTACTGTTGTCCCAAGCATATTGCAACAAACGGTGTATTTCTATTGCTGCCTGTTTAGTTTTTATTGATTTTTCAAATATACTGGTCATTTTTTAAACACCCGGTATACAGGATATTCAAACTATTGTTAACCAGGCTTTAGGGTGCCCTAACAGCGAGGTCTTTTGTGCCCATATAGGCTCTAGCATAATCACTGGGACGCAAAAATAATTGCCGTTTTTGTCTGAAAATTGTCACACATGTTCATTAGATTATATTGTTTAGTATATGTTTCCCTTAGAGCCGTAAATATGTACATACCTTACACACTTTGCTTGCCATAATGGTATACACGAAACTGGGAGAAGCCCTATAGGGACGAATAAAGATCATGCAAACGTTCCTTGAACAATATTACTGAGCATGGCGGTGTAACAGTTAGCGTTCTGGCCTCGCATTCGGGAGGACGGCAGTTCAAATCCCCGTCCGGGCATCCAGATTTGGGTTTTCCATGGTTTCCCAAATCACTCCAGGCAAATGCCGGGATGCTTCCTTCAAAAGGCCATGGCCGAATTCCTTCCCATTCTTTGCCCCCATCCTTTCCCGTCTCTAAAGACCTCGATGTTGAGAGACGTAAAGCAGTTTAAAAAAAAAAAAATAAAAAAAAATTGAACAATATTATTTGAGAATATGTTACTATCACAGGCATCAAAAATATAAATACGGACCAAACTACACAAAAATAAACTGCCACAACTTTGAACCATAAGCAAATTATAGATGCCTTATTCACGTATACATATGCAATATACAATGATAATAGATATTCCACTGCCAAGAAACATACCCGCATGTTTGAGATATTAACATTCTACGGCATTTATTGAAGTAGGTTGTGGCAATACTAACACAGGTTGTGTTTATGTTGAAAGAATGGCAATATCCTTGTTTGACATAAAGTTATCACTGAAATTTAACCTGTACTAAAGTGGCATTTGGTTCTTGTTGTTAAAGCAAGATTTACAAGAATTTTAAGTTACCTTGATTTTCGAGCAGAATTATTAGTGGCGCCTGAAGATAGGTCGAAATCCAACCTGGACGAGAATGGCCATAGAGGCTGCCTGTTGTAGCTAAATGGTCTAGCATTTATGTTTTCATTATAAATTTAAGTTGGTTTGATTTTTGTCGTGAGTGGTCATTGACGCATTTGGTTGCATGTAATATTAGTATCGCCAGAAATCACATATGATGACTCCTCAGACTTCCACGGCCATCTTTGTTCATGATTAATTGACTTTCGGGTTTTGCCGCGTTGTTTATTTTCATTACCTAAGCTTTCGGCTGCTATCCTCCAGCCTTCGTCATACCGGCCATGAAGTAAAATTTCAAGAAACAAGGCTACTGTGGAGAGAAGACCAGTGGTGGCCCCGACGGGTGAAAGAGGCAGCAGAAATTTTAAAAAACACCAACAACATCAACGAAGATAGCGGCCTCTTACTCTGCGATGCTTGGCGCTCGTTGCTATGCCAACATAAACAGTATCTCTGACGAAGGCTGGAGGATAGCAGCCGAAAGCTTAAGTAATGAAAATAAACAACGCGGCAAAACCCGAAAGTCAATTAATCATGAACATATGATGACGTCCACTATGCTCAGTGTGTAACATTACGGCAGTTTATTTTCTGTATGGAATGTGTACATTATATACTCTCTTGACAGGTGTAATAGAGACATAATCATAAATAATACAATTGAAGGAACATTTGCTTAATTGTTATATGTTGTTATATGCCTTCTTCCAGTCACTAGTCGCTTAATGCTATGGCACTTTTGGAGAGATGTTTGTGAGGTATATATATATATATATGTTTTACAGCAACATATATAAAATATAAAAGAGGAGTGAGAAACAGAGTAGAAAATTATAGGCCAATCAGTTTGACATCAGTGGTAGGTAAATTAATGGAAAGATTGATATGCAACCACATAAGAGATATATGTGGCAGGACACATTGGACAGGTGGTAGCAAATGGTTTCAAAATTCTGCACTTGTTGGTGAGAGTGATGAAGGGATGTACGAGAGAAGTAAAGGAATTGGGTTACATTGCTTGACTACGGTAGTGTAGTATTTTGAGTATCAAATACAGGAGTTGGCAAGGGAGCAAAGGAGGGCTGCTAGATTTGTTTCTGGAAATTATCGCAGAACGCAATCAGTTACAGATATGATAAAAAGAGCTGGAATGGGATTCATTGCAAGACAGGAGGAGGGTGAAAAGGGTCATGGGAGTGTACAAGATGTATGCTGGTGATGAGGCATATGGAAAGATATTGGTGTAGGTATGAAGAGTAGTGCATGGAAGGGAAATTTACATACGGATATAATTAACTGAGGGAAATAAATACTCACATGCTGTTGTGAGTTCAGTTCCTCATTTTAACTGTGAAAAATGTTACGAAAGGAAAGTTACGTGGCCTGGCTCGGAAACCCCTCCCCCCTCTCCCACGTAGCCCAGCGTTGCCTTCCAGCTAACTCCTCCTCCCTCTGGACCGAGCCACGTAGTTTGTGCACGATCCCTAATTATGAATCGTTTCCTTGCAACCGTTGGTGTAAACAAACGATTGAAAAGAAATAAAGCTCCTATTTTGTATGATAACAGATTTTAATTCAAACTTAAAAGACCGTAATACAGAACAATCGGCGCAGTCTTTATGCACAGTGTGTACTTTGCTCACAATTTAAAATTGCAATCTCAAAATCTTTTGCGTACGATACAAGAACAACCAGTAAAAGAAAATTTAACTATTTCTGAAGTTAGAGGAGACAGAAGAAGAAACAGAAAATTCCGACACCGACCGAACTAGTGTTGGTAGTGCTGATACCAGTGAATGTGGTACCGACATAGAGGATGAATAAAATTATGTTACCTATATAGATACACTTATGAATCATTATGTGAGACATTATATGATTCAGTAAGACTTAAAACACACTTGTAAAATGGAAGTTCCTTAAATGAAACTATAATTTATCAAATATATCGTTTTCTGAAAAAAAAAAAAAAAAAAAATTAGAAAAAAAACACGGGTGCTAGGTTTTTTTCATGTTTTTTTTCACAAAGCTGAAAACAAAACATTTTGTTTTTATTTCAGTTTGCAACACTACTCACACATATTATGTAACATATATTTCGAGGAAATTATAAAAAGAAGTTTAAGAGGTAAAGGAGGCGTATGCATGGGTGGATGTAGGATTAGCTGCATAAGGTTTGCTGATTACATGGTTTTGCTGGTGGAATGTGTCAAGATACTCAAAAAAATGTTAGAGACTTTAGACAAAAGGTGTGAGGAATTCGGAATGAGAATCGATATGAATAAAACTAAATGTATGATGGTGGGAAAGAGTAAGAAAGAAATGGTGATAACGGAGGAAGGAGAAATAATTGAACAAGTGGAGTCCTTCAAATATCTCGGGAGTATTATGAGTGGTGATATGAGTTGCAGGAAGTAGGTGAAAACTAGAATGGCAATGGCAAAGGAAGCTTTCAATAGAACGAAAAATTTATTATGCGGAGGCTGGACAAAAGTCTGAGGAAAAATCTAGCTAAATGTTTTGTTTGGAGCGTAGGACTGTATGGAGCAGAAACATGGACGCTACGCAAAGAAGATCTAGAAAGGTTGGAAGCTTTTGAAATGTGGGTATGGAGGAGGATGGAGAAAATGAGTTGGAAGGACAAAGTAAGGAATGAGGAAGTGCTGGAATGAATAGGAGAGAAACATTCACTCATAAAAACAATAAGGATCAGAAAAAAGAACCGGATTCTGCATGTGCTGAGGAACAAATGCCTGCTTAAAACTCCTCTGGAGGGGACTGTAAACTGAGAGAAGAGAAGAGGTCAGCGGAGGATGAAAATGATGGATGATATAATGATAAACGGAGATATATAGAAACTAAGAGAATGGCGGAACAGAGGGAGGCGTTGAAGGCTGCCACTGCGCATCAACCTGCTGATGATGATGATGTAGTAGGCTGGTCGATTTACAAAGTAATCGAGAGAAATGCTGCTACGTCACATTCAGCAACATAGTGGCGTCATACAAAAATCTTCATCTGGAAGTGTTTCCACCGTGAGGAGATAAGTGGCTGTAGTGGTGAAACTTTCACACAACACGTGTTTACAACATAACGTTAGTTACTTCATTGGAATGGTTCAGGATAGAGATCCATGTAAAACTACTTTTATGTGCAAATGTAATGAAATGAGTAACAAGGTTTGGGTGTTTGCTCACCAATCGGGAGTAATTTACATCACGATACATGTTAACATTAACATAGTGCTCATGAATGTATCTCATTAATTACTAATAGGAAGTAAATTTCCTCGTGCCTTATGCAGTAACAAGAAACATTCTGGTTCATGTTACATTCCAAACTAACCACAATATGTGCTAATATTGCCCTTAAAAAATCAAGACTATGCATATACACCCAAACATTTATCATGAACCACTATTTGGGTAATAACAAAAATGTTTACATCAGCATCCTTAGTTCACGTACCATAAATGACCACAGTTAATATCAGAATACCCATCAGTACCGGATTAACTACGTAGCAGGAGGTAGCAAATGCTATGGGCCTCGCACGTGCTAGGGGGACCCCGCACCGAGGCTAAATGGGCGACCTTTTTTTTTTTTTAGCTCTACAATTTTCTCCCCGAACGGCAAAAATCAAGGGGCCTCTTCTTCACATTTCCTACGGGCCCCACGCTGTCTTAATCCCGCCCTGGTACCCATTCAGTATGAACTGAACGAGCAATAATACATCCACTGTATCGTCATGTAAACTTGACCCCAACAACCTGTTATCACCAACGACACTACTGTGCTTGCTGCGGTAGACACTTTAATTTTAGAACAACCATTTAGCACATATTATCTGGACCTAAAAGATGACACTACGAGTTTATCCTTGTATGGAACAGTTTGTTTTGGGACAAATAAATTGCTGCACTGCATACAATAGTTTTAAACCCTTCTGTTTCTGATCACAAAGCAAAATATATCACAAAAACTTATAAACCAACAGTGTAAAACAATAACCACTATTTTTCAAACACCAACGTTATACTATTATCTCTGGGGAATGTCCATAAATCACGTAGTTCCATTTCGGTCTCCTGTGAAACTCCTCCCCCCACATAGCCTAATGTCGCTTTTTCCTCAACCCCCCCCCCCCCCTTAGATGGCTTGTTGCTTTTTCCCTATTGATTCCAAAAGACATTTTGTACTGTTTTCTTCTGTCAGACTATAGGAAATTTCATATGGCGATAATTAAATGACTTAAATAAATATTTACATGCTGTTGTGTCTTCTGTACCTTATTTTAACTGTGACAAATAACATGAAAAAAAAACTACAGGGAACACCATAAATCTTTAGAAGAGAAAAAAGTACCTTCTAGATGGAAAATAGCCCAGGTAATTCCCGTTTTTAAGAAAGGAGATCAGAGTGATCCTAGGAATTATCGATTAATATCTCTAACATCTGTCTGCAGCAGAATTCTGGAGCATGTCATATGCTCGAACATTATGAAGTTTCTAGATGAGAACGAGTTACTTACACCGTGTCAACACGGATTTCGGAAGAAGAGATCGTGTGAAACACAATTGGCCCTAATTTCCCATGACATAATGAAAGTTATCGATGCAGGTTCGCAAGTTGGTGCAGTTTTCTTGAATTTTCAGAAAGTTTTTGATTCTGTGCCACACAACCGACTTCTAGCGAAGATACGAGCTTACGGTATTTTGGCTCAGATTTGCGAGTGGATACGTGATTTTCTAACTGGTCGATCACAGTATGTCGTTGTTGACGGGGAAGCCTCTTCGAAGATAAACGTTACTTTGGGCGTTCATCAAGGAAGTGTAATAGGTCCACTTCTTTTCTTAATATTTATAAACAATCTAGGTGACAACGTCAAATGCTGGTTGTGATTGTTTGCCGACGATGCGGTTATCTATAGGGAAATAAGGTGCTCCGATGATTGCTTAGAAATTCAGCGCGATTTGGATGCTATTTTCAATTGGTGCTGTAAATGGCAGCTTACACTTAATTGCAAAAAGTGCAAGGCAATGCGGATAAGTAACAAGAAGAATCAGTTTATTCACGAGTACAAAATAAACAATTCACCTGTTGACACGGTTGATTCCGTGAAGTATCTGGGGGTGATAGTACAAAGCAACATGAAATCATGAAATGGGACATGCACATAACTTCCGTCGTAGGCAAGGCTAATTCTAAATTACGATTCATAGGTCGTATTTTGAGGAATTGTAATGCTCATACAAAGGAGATAGCGTATAAACACTAGTGCGTCCGCATCTGGATTACTGTTGTGGGGTTTGGGTCTTTATCGCAAGGGTCTGATTGACTCAGTGGAGAGGGTGCAGAGGAGAACCGATCGATTCGTGACTGGTTGCTACAGCCCTTATGAAAGCGTCACAGAATTGATACATAGATTGGGCTGGGGTAGTTTGGTAGACAGACGACGTAGCTTGCATTCGAATTTATTGGAGAATGTGCGAAAAAAAATAAATTTCGAGTGAAATGAAATACTTCTTCCGCCAACCTATTTAGGTCGCAATGACCGGAGGGATAAGATTAGAGAAATAAGATGCCGTACTGATACTTATATGTATTCCTTCTTTCCTCGCACTATTCGGGATTGGAATAAGCGGGTTTAGGATTGGTGCTTAGCACCCTCTGCCACCCACAATGTTTGTGATTTGCAGAGTATGGATGTAGATGTAGAACACCCCCAACCCTACGCCTCCAATGTAGTTTTCTACAACACCCTCCCCTCCCCCCCAATTGAGCAACAAGGTTTATGGATGATCCCCCTGACCGTTATAGTGGGGACTGCACAACTTTCGGAACCCACGTAAAATTGGTAGTAACCTGTTGAAATTTGATTTACTACCTTCGTCAATATGTCCTCTTCACTTTTTGCACTCTTTTTTTTTTTTTTGGAAAAGTATCCAGAAATTAAAAATGCCGAAATATGAGAGGTTGCAAGATTGCAATATGCTATCAACACTGCAAAAATTATCGGTTTACGACACAACCATTCCAACTTAAATACTTTTGTTTTGTCATAGAGTTTGTGGTTTAGTTGAAATATGGCCTGGACCAAGAGAAAAAATTTTGCGCAATTTTCGTTCTGCAGCATCCACACAGAAATTTTGGGTCCTCAGACCAGATGGGCGACTTTTTTTTAGCTCTACCAGTTCTTGTGAGGTTTGCTGGCAGGGACTCCCCGAGCTTTTGGGTGAGGGGGGGGGGGGGGGGCTCCTGAGGTCCACTTGGGGGCTTAGGTGCACGGCACCACCAAGACCTTCGATAACTGTCACTGAGGCTATCAATATATTGAAGCAACAGCGAGCTACAGAGTTTATGAAGTCATCGCCCACGTTCGGTTATTGTCTTCGGCTGTTGCCGAGGCACCGCAGAAATAATAATACGTCAGTGTGTTTGTATGCTGTTTAAAATGAAAGCAGAGAGTGATTCCCTCAACATGTCCCGTGAAAGTGACCTTTTTATTGAGGTGGATGCCAGAGAGCATTTTAGTTTGTTACAAAGTTATTATTGCTGACATAATTCAAAATTGGGTTCACATATCAATTAAACCTCAAGTGAACAGAAACTAAACCATAAGCTATTATTATCACAAAATAATCGCAGCTAAAACCAACGCTTTCTCTTTTTTCTTTGATTATGGCTTTATGTCTCATCAACATCATTACAGGTGAGAAAGGACTGGGGGAAAGGAACGGGAAGGAATTTGTCTGTGGCCTTTTGAAGGAAGCATCCCGGTATTCACCTGGAGTGATTTGGGGGAACCGTGGAAAACCCAAATCTGGATGCCCGGACGGAGCTTCAAACTGTCATCCTCCCGAATGCTCACCCACCACGTTTGGCAATAAATCTTGACTTTCAGTTAATGTAAATTACACAATGCTTATACCGGGTGTTTCAAAAATGACCGGTATATTTGAAAAATCAATAAAAACTGAACGGGCAGCGATAGAAATTCACCGTTTGTTGCAATATGCTTGGGACAACAGTAAATTTTCAGGCAGACAAACTTTCTAAATTAGTTACAATTTTCAACAACGGATGGTGACTGAGGCGATTTGAAAGATATAGAAGTAAACGCAGTCTGTGAGTTCGCCATTCTGTAAGTCGTCTTTCTGCTGTAAGCGTGTGCTGTTCACAGATTGCAAGTTTGCTGTGAAAAAATGGTGGAAAATATCGTACTTTATATTTTTACAGACTGCAGCACCATCTGTTGTTGAAAAGTGTAACTAATTTCGTCCCAAGCATATTGCAACAAACGGTGTATTTCTATTGCTGCCTGTTTAGTTTTTATTGATTTTTCAAATATACTGGTCATTTTTTAAACACCCGGTATACAGGATATTCAAACTATTGTTAACCAGGCTTTAGGGTGCCCTAACAGCGAGGTCTTTTGTGCCCATATAGGCTCTAGCATAATCACTGGGACGCAAAAATAATTGCCGTTTTTGTCTGAAAATTGTCACACATGTTCATTAGATTATATTGTTTAGTATATGTTTCCCTTAGAGCCGTAAATATGTACATACCTTACACACTTTGCTTGCCATAATGGTATACACGAAACTGGGAGAAGCCCTATAGGGACGAATAAAGATCATGCAAACGTTCCTTGAACAATATTACCGAGCATGGCGGTGTAACAGTTAGCGTTCTGGCCTCGCATTCGGGAGGACGGCAGTTCAAATCCCCGTCCGGGCATCCAGATTTGGGTTTTCCATGGTTTCCCAAATCACTCCAGGCAAATGCCGGGATGCTTCCTTCAAAAGGCCATGGCCGAATTCCTTCCCATTCTTTGCCCCCATCCTTTCCCGTCTCTAAAGACCTCGATGTTGAGAGACGTAAAGCAGTTTAAAAAAAAAAATAAAAAAAATTGAACAATATTATTTGAGAATATGTTACTATCACAGGCATCAAAATATAAATACGGACCAAACTACACAAAAATAAACTGCCACAACTTTGAACCATAAGCAAATTATAGATGCCTTATTCACGTATACATATGCAATATACAATGATAATAGATATTCCACTGCCAAGAAACATACCCGCATGTTTGAGATATTAACATTCTACGGCATTTATTGAAGTAGGTTGTGGCAATACTAACACAGGTTGTGTTTATGTTGAAAGAATGGCAATATCCTTGTTTGACATAAAGTTATCACTGAAATTTAACCTGTACTAAAGTGGCATTTGGTTCTTGTTGTTAAAGCAAGATTTACAAGAATTTTAAGTTACCTTGATTTTCGAGCAGAATTATTAGTGGCGCCTGAAGATAGGTCGAAATCCAACCTGGACGAGAATGGCCATAGAGGCTGCCTGTTGTAGCTAAATGGTCTAGCATTTATGTTTTCATTATAAATTTAAGTTGGTTTGATTTTTGTCGTGAGTGGTCATTGACGCATTTGGTTGCATGTAATATTAGTATCGCCAGAAATCACATATGATGACTCCTCAGACTTCCACGGCCATCTTTGTTCATGATTAATTGACTTTCGGGTTTTGCCGCGTTGTTTATTTTCATTACCTAAGCTTTCGGCTGCTATCCTCCAGCCTTCGTCATACCGGCCATGAAGTAAAATTTCAAGAAACAAGGCTACTGTGGAGAGAAGACCAGTGGTGGCCCCGACGGGTGAAAGAGGCAGCAGAAATTTTAAAAAACACCAACAACATCAACGAAGATAGCGGCCTCTTACTCTGCGATGCTTGGCGCTCGTTGCTATGCCAACATAAACAGTATCTCTGACGAAGGCTGGAGGATAGCAGCCGAAAGCTTAGGTAATGAAAATAAACAACGCGGCAAAACCCGAAAGTCAATTAATCATGAACATATGATGACGTCCACTATGCTCAGTGTGTAACATTACGGCAGTTTATTTTCTGTATGGAATGTGTACATTATATACTCTCTTGACAGGTGTAATAGAGACATAATCATAAATAATACAATTGAAGGAACATTTGCTTAATTGTTATATGTTGTTATATGCCTTCTTCCAGTCACTAGTCGCTTAATGCTATGGCACTTTTGGAGAGATGTTTGTGAGGTATATATATATATATATATATATGTTTTACAGCAACATATATAAAATATAAAAGAGGAGTGAGAAACAGAGTAGAAAATTATAGGCCAATCAGTTTGACATCAGTGGTAGGTAAATTAATGGAAAGATTGATATGCAACCACATAAGAGATATATGTGGCAGGACACATTGGACAGGTGGTAGCAAATGGTTTCAAAATTCTGCACTTGTTGGTGAGAGTGATGAAGGGATGTACGAGGGAAGTAAAGGAATTGGGTTACATTGCTTGACTACGGTAGTGTAGTATTTTGAGTATCAAATACAGGAGTTGGCAAGGGAGCAAAGGAGGGCTGCTAGATTTGTTTCTGGAAATTATCGCAGAATGCAATCAGTTACAGATATGATAAAACAGCTGGAATGGGATTCATTGCAAGACAGGAGGAGGGTGAAGAGGGTCATGGGAGTGTACAAGATGTATGCTGGTGATGAGGCATATGGAAAGATATTGGTGTAGGTATGAAAAGTAGTGCATGGAAGGGAAAAGAAGACCATGACCACAAGCTGGCACTCGATTTCAGGCACAAGGGTGTGGGAAGATTCTCTTTTTTAGGTAAGGGTGTCAGGGATTTGAATAAGTTACCAAGAGAAATGATGAATACTTTACCAAAAACGTTGAAAGAATCTAAATTTAAAATTTCTATAGGGCAAATGTAGGTGGGTGCAGGAAAAGGGGAAGATGGGTATTTAGGGAAATTGCCACCGGAGCATGTGCTCCATTGCAATTTAATTAAACTGAATAATATCATCCAATGAACGTGTGTAGCAATTTTCAGACCAAAACGACAATTTATTTTTGAGTCCCAGTGATTACACAGACATCCTTGATTAATTACTTTTGCTCACAAAAGTAGTTTTATTTTATTTTATTTTTTTTGCTTGGGCTTTACGCCTCGTCGAGAGTGTGGTCATTAGAGGCGGGATGGGATTGGGGCAAGGAACGGGAAGGAATTTGGCCACAGCCTATTTGAAGGAAGCATCCCGGCATTCACCTGGAGTGATTTGGAGAAACCATGGAAAATCTAAATCTGGATGCCCAGACGGGGATTCGAACCTGCATCCTCCCGAATGCAAGGACAGAACGTTAACAGTTCACCCATCACACTCGGTAAAAGTAGTTTTATATGTATTGTTTCTTTTTTCTTTTTTCTTTTTTTTTTTTTTTTTTTTTTTTTTTTTTTTTTTTTTTTTTTTTTTTTTTTTTTGCTTCTGCTTTACGTCTCTTTTTAACATCGAGGTCTTTTAGAGACGGGAAAGGATGGGGGGCAAGGAATGGGAAGGAATTCGGCCATGGCCTTTTGAAGGAAGCATCCCGGCATTTGCCTGGAGTGATTTGGGGAAACCATGGAAAACCCAAATCTGGATGCCCGGACGGGGATTCGAACCGCTGTCCTCCCAAGTGCGAGAGTTTTACATGGATCTCAATCCTGAACCAGTAAAGTAACTAACATTATGTGGTATAGTATATTGTGTGAAGATTTCCATATTTATTTTATACTGAATTGGTGAACACTATATAAGCGACATTACTTGAATATATAATACATTGCTGTGACGAAAGGAGACTACGCATACACATGTAAAAACATGATATATATGATGTTATTTATA
>JARYHS010006518.1:6852472-6877472 GCA_031002005.1 Vandiemenella viatica
TAGCGATGTGCGACTATTCCTTATCAACGTCTGCGAAGCCTAATACCATTGATTCAAATTATCCCATTTTCTAGCAACAATGTTTATTTGGCGACTGACATATCCGGCATAAATCACGTAATGACTCGTGCGATAATTTCGATATTTGGTACTGCTATCTAGCGATGTGCGACTATTCCTTATCAACGGCAGCGAAGCCTAATACAATCGATTCAAATTATCCCATTTTCTAGCAACAATGTTTATTTTGCGAATGAAATGTCTAGCAGAAATCAGATAATGACTAGTTCGAAAATTTTGATATGTGGTGCTGCTATCTAGCGATGTGCTGCCATTCCTTATCAACGGCAGCGACGCCTAATACCATCGATTCAAATTATCCCATTTTCTTACAACAATGTTTATTTGTCGACTGACATATCCGGCATAAATCACGTAATGACTCGTGGGAAAATTTCGATATGTGGTACTGCTATCTAGCGATGTGCGACCATTCCTTATCAACGTCTGCGAAGCCTAATACAATCGATTCAAATTATCCCATTTTCTAGCAACATTGTTTATTTGGAGACTGAAATACTGGCGGAAATCGGATAATGACTCGTGCGAAAATTTCGATATGCGGTGCTGCTATCTAGCGATGTGCGACCATTCGTTATCAACGGCAGCGAAGCCTAATACCATCGATTCAAATTATCCCATTTCCTAGCAACAATGCTTATTTTGCAAATGAAATGTCTAGCAGAAATCACATAATGACTAGTTCGAAAATTTCGATATGTGGTGCTGCTATCTAGCGATGTGCGACCATTCCTTATCAACGGCAGCGACGCCTAATACCTTCGATTCAAATTATCCCATTTTCTAGCAACAATGTTTATTTGCCGACTGAAATACTAGCGGAAACCAGATAATGACTAGTTCGAAAATTTCGATTTGTGGTGTTGCTATCTAGCGATATGCGACCATTCCTTATCAACGGCAGCGAAGCCTAATACCATCGATTCAAATTATCCCATTTTATAGCAACAATGTTTATTTTCCGACAGAAATACCGGCGGAAATCGGGTAATGACGCGATAATGACTCGTGGGAAAATTTCGATATTTGGTGCTTCTATCTAGCGATATGCGATCACTCCTTATCGACGCCAACGAATCCTCTCCTACCCTGCCGGGACTCGAACCAGATACCTCCGGACACCATCACGGTGCCGCACCCACCTTAACCAAGATGGCTGGCTTTCCTATTGCTGTAGAATATATTTGGTTTGCAGCGTGTTCGTGGTTGCTGACTGTGGAAGTATGACCGTTTTATCTCCAGGCGCTCGCTTTGTGATTCGACTTCCGGTCTAGTATCGCTGCTATCACATATGACGCGACCTATTATGCCAGCTGCTTAGCTTCCACACTCAAATTCTGTCTTGCGTAATACATCTCCGACCGGCTTTTGTCTCTACCACTACATTATAAACTCAGACTAAAACTGTTACAAGACTAGAAAAACTATTTAACTCCATGCAAAAATTAATTACAGCGCAGGTACTACCATATATAGATCAGAATGGATCACATTGAATAAAATTGGGAACAAGACTGGAGAAAAAAGACAGGAAAATAATCGAGGAAATATTAAAACTACAAAACAAACTAAAAAAATGGTGGCAGACAGTTGGATAGCGTGTGGTAGTCTGTATAATGTTATATTGGTTACTCAGGCTTCGTTTCACTCGCAGTCAGGACATGTATGATCTGTTAATAAATTTCATATACAGACACAACTTATTATGTAGTATAGCTATAGATTTTAGTTCCATGTAACGTAAAGCCTCGTATCCACTTGAGCACACTCAGGCGAATGAGCCGCTCATTCATTTGAGCGCGCTCGTTTGAGCGTGCTCAAGGAAAAGGAAATTTTGGTCGAACGAGCCTGGTGCCAGTGCTCAGAAAACGCTCGGCTATTGACGTGTCGTCACGCGTAGCTGCGGCCTTTATTATTATCCACACGATCTCAAAACAGAGAAGAAAATTACCAAGTTGATGGATTAGAGAAAGTCATCGTCTGCGAAGAAATTATCTTAATAATTTAATTCGCGAATTGACTTTAGAAGGAGACAATCAGCTATTTCAAAACTTTACGATATCGATTTCGAACATTTGCTGTCATTAGTTGGACCTCATATTAAAATGCACGATACGCCTATGCGTGAGGCGATCCCACCAGAAGATAAAATTAATAATAACTTCAAGATTCCTAGCCTCAGGAAGTCCCTACTCAAGCCTGCAGTATATGTTCAAAGTATATAAACAAAGCATCATCCGTTTAGTACGGTTAGTCTGTGATGGCACTATTGAGTCACTCCAAAATTATATGAAGGCTGGTACCTATTTTTAATTTGTGTTTACAAATATAGATTTAAAGGTTATTTTTATGTTTTTTTTTTAAATTATGGCATTGATTTCAAGTTTTTAATAAAAATTGGTAAAACAATTATATTGCCTGGCACAAAATCAATATGATTTTAGGCACTTAGGATCTGAATTTCGTAACACCAAATTCAATCAAAATCCGTTCAGCTGTGAGAAATACTATTAAAAAAGACTTACCACTTCTCGTTATAGAAGTTCTCTTCTGTTTTGATCGTTTTCGCCTGAATGACTCTAGCTGGCTTGTTATGTTTTTCTTTACATCATCAATACCTAAAGTTTCATATCTCGCTGATTTCACGCCATGCACCTTATTTTTTAGTTCGATTATAATACTGGAGCTTTCCCATAACACCCTCTTTGATTCATACGCATCAATTAGAGTTAAGCAAGTTTCATTGTCCCACGTGGTCGCGCTCACTGTAGAAACCGCCAAATACCGTCCACACTGAGCGCCGAACACACACTGGCTCGCCTTTGAGCATTCCAAAATACCGAGTGCGCTCGCTGTCGTTCGTTGCGAGCGTGCTCAGGCGTCCACACTTGAGCCGCTCGCTTCACTGAGCGGCTCATTCGCCTGAGCGTGCTCAAGTGGATACGAGGCCTAACAGATAGTAATAAATAAAGACCTGATTATATGCATTTGCATGTTTGCATTTGCATATTAAGCCCATTTTAACCGATTATTTCATATTTTACCTAAAACCTAGTGATGATGCATGTTTTCGCTATATTAAAAATATTTTTCGGTGGTGTTTGTAGTTAATAAATAGAATTTTAAGTTGTAGCGGCTAAACCTACTAGCAGCACAGCTCTTAGTCTACGACGACTCCCTGAAGAACTACGACCCACGTCTGGGAATGTAAACAAACTGATTCCATCAACAAAGAAAGCGTTTCTTAAGGCACGTTCTCGTAATAATGCCTATAAAAAAATAGCCAAATGTGCCTTTACCTCCGGAACCAGTGGTAACTCTATGGGCGACGTGGGTTGAAGCTGTACTGTTTCACAGTGAACATTTCGAGGCCGTTAAAGGTGTAGTAAACGAGTTTGATAGTGGAGAGGCTATGACAGTTTGTCAGCTCAAGGAAGCGTTTAACAATTCTAGTATTAAAACCATAGCTGTGATTAGCACTCATTTTTCCCACATACCAGCGAGTATTAATAAGCTTGAAACTCAAGGTTTGGCGTTGACTGAATCTATGTAGTTAATGAATAAAATCCGCGTTGCCAGAGGTATTCCTGTGTAAACTTAAAGTGAAGTTTGAAAATATTTTGGACAATAACCCAGGTTTTGAACGTTTGTGTCAAATTGATAGTTTTAGTAATGGGATGGGTGAAATTTTCCTGCTAACACAGCACCCAATTTCTAATACTGCCCAGTTACATCAGTAAAATGGTCCAAATCCACTTATAAAAATATTTTGAGAGATGGAAGAAACAATCTTACTATTGAATATTTGGAACAGTACCCGATTGTTTAGGATACGTTTAGAAAAGAAAAAAATGTAAAATAATTATTAACTATCGAATTTATAAATATATTATTTAGCTACTTGCTAATTGCTTGCTGATTTTGAAATAAAAATCCAAAAATTACTATTTTCACATAATACTGGTGTACGCCCGTGACTGTTTTTTTGCGTATCGTCACGGATGTAGAATAGTTCCAATTTTTATGGTCAAAGATAACAGGTTGACCTGATCAGACCAAATATAAACCTGACCTGTGTTTCAGGGTGAATTAAATATCTTGAGCTGAAGAACTCAGAAGCATTAATAGAGGTAGGTATAAACACGAACAGGGACGATAGCGCAATCGTATAATTGCTTAAATACAAACTTACTTGTATTTGACCCTTAAAGTTTACTCTGCAAAATTAAAAAATCTGTATTTGCATCGAAACCATCACGTTGTTTTTTATTGAGACTGGGCAAACACTCATAATGTAATCATTGGTCATAGTATCTGTGACGGCCAGAGAACTTAATACACATTCCGTATTATTAAACAGTAGAGCAACTCCGCAGAAATAAGTTGCCAGAATAGTTGATTCCGTAACATATTTGGTCTGATGTCCACTTAAAATAACCTAATAACTCACAGCGAACATGAACAAAGACCTTTAACGAAAGTTGTCCGTAAAATAAGTAAAAAGCAAATAAATCGTAATGCATAAACTTTGGTCAACCAATAACATTAGTGAAGATTTTAATTAAATTGAAATTTATTCTAAGCCAGAATGACAATTGGCATTCGTGGTTACATAGTTTGTTTAAGTTGTTTTCATTAGCAACATCTTACTGAAAGGCAGATACTCGTTTCTTCAGACGTAAAGTTTATCGATATTTTTTTAACTATGAAACACTACGAAAAGCAAATTTAATGAATGTATTATAGCAATTAATTTTGTAAGCAGTTGCTTAGCTGTTAAATTGTGGGACATAACCACGAATTTCTTCTTCGCTGTTTTTTGAGCGAAGGCTGACACGTGACATCCTTATCCAGCCAATAGCTATCGAGCAGAGTGAATGAGTGAGTGAGCGAGCTTACGAAATTATATAGTAGATAACGTTTCATATTTTGACAATTTTTGACACTTTTCATGCATATTTTAAGCATTTTTCGTGCTTTTTTGCATACATATTTCAAGCTTTTTGTGTTGCATATGATTCGGTCTCTAATAATAATTTATTATTATTATTTGCGGATAAGCCCATTAGGACTACGCAAAGTACTCAAAGCGTTTGTTCGCTTTCCTTTGTGCGCATATTTCCTTCATACACTTGCTGTGGGCTTCTTTTCTCTCATCTGACTATGTTGTTCCAGGTCATTTCTTAAATCTTTTCCCCTGGTCAACTTGCCACTTGTGAATTTTGTTTTTTATATTTTGTTTTTCGAAATCTTCTGGAACAATTCCTGCTAATTTGAGGTCTTTCTTGATTTCTCCAACCCATTTCATTGTATCCGATATTAATTTTCTTCTGTTTTCATAGAATTCAACTATTTGTCTTGTCAGTCTGTTAGGGTTCATTCTTTTGATGTGTCCATAAAATTTTAGTCGGCGTTTTCTAATATCACTGTGAAAGTCTGCATATTGTAAAATCTCCTGATTACTTTTGAGTCTGTACTGGTCTCCTATGAGTCTCGGTCCCAAAATTTTCCTTATAATTTTGCGTTTTTTTCTCAATGTTTTCTATATCTTTTTTCTGTTAAAAATAGGTGTTTCTAATCCATAAAGACATTCTGGTTTAATAACTGTGTTATTATGTCTCAGTTTTGTGTGCTTGGAGATGCATTTTTTGCTGTAGACCGAACTCTTGAAAGAAGTAGCGGAGAAAGTGGGTCTACAGATTTCATTCGAGAAAACAGAATTTATGAGCTGCAATAAAGAAACACCAAAATACATGCAGACAAAATATGGAAAAATCAAACGAGTCTCATACTTCAAGTATCTCGGTGAAACAATCCAAGAGAATGGAACTGAAGCAAAAGCTGGTAATAAATATATTTTAGTTTACCATTGCAAAGCTTACAGTACAAACTATACGTCAAATATAGTGCAGTTATCACTTCCAACGAAAGTTCCTCCTCATATTTTGTATATTTCACTCTCGTTAATCTGAAAGAAATCCTTATCGAATTCCACTTTCCTTCTTGACTATAAGTGATTATTCCATCAATCAGTTTCAATCAAATATTTACTAACACCACTGATGCATTCGTTAAATCATAACTATCTGAGGAACATAACTTCCTTAGTCTTTTCAAACAGAATTACGAAAATTAATGATTTATCTCGTCAGCCTGACACTATCTTTCATCTGTTTCGTTTTCCCGTTATCTTCTATTTACTCTTTGCTAATCACTTAGTCTATCGTCGGCCACCGATATTCTATATCGATCACTCCAACTCGTTTAATATAATCGATTATTAATTACGTTGGATATCTTTTATCTTTACAGTATCAATGTATTCACAATTAAAATAAGCACGAGGTATGTCCCTCATAGAAAATTATAGACGTAATTAGAATAAAAGGTACCACAGGCCAGTTATAGGTTGAGAAATAGTATGTTGCGTCCAATACTAAATAGAGGATATGTGTCGAAACTAGTGTTGCAAAAAAACAGCCTTTTCTGAATTGGGGGGGAGGGGGGGATTTTTTTTTCCTGGGACATGTTTTTTTTTTTCTATAACTACTCAATCTCAAATTTGTAAGGCATTTATCGTTTAATTTGACTGTTTTAGAGTTTATACTAAGTACTTATCTTAATTTTTAAATCTTCTATATTTTATAATTCTGTAAAAAATACTGAAGGAAGATTTTGGACTGAAAATAAATCAAAGCAAGACAAAAGTGATGAAATGTAGCAAAATGATACCAATACTAGTAGATTAAATATAAAAATAGGATCGGATGCAATAGGAGAAGTAAGTGAGTTCAGTTACTTAGGAAGCAAAATTACAACCGATGGCCGAAGCAGGAATGATGTTAAAAGCAGAATAGCACTAGCAAAAAGAGCCTTCATGAAAAAGAGAAACCTTTTAGTTTCAAATATTGATCTAGGAATTAGAAAGAACTTTCTAAATCTCTTTGTGTGGAGCACAGTACTTTATGGTAGCGAAACATGGACTTCAGGAATACAGGAAATAAAAAGAAACTTGAAGCATTTGAAATGTGGTGCTACAGAAGAATGCTGAAAATTAAGTGGACAGACAAAGTAAGAAATGAACGAGTTTTGGAAATGATGGGTGAGAAAAGAAGTTTATGGAAGAAGCTTACAGGAAGAAGAGACAGGCTGGTAGGTCATATTTTGAGACGTGCTGGATTGGTTAATTCGCTGGTGGAGGGAACATTCGAAGGTAAGAACTGTAGAGGAAGACAGAGATTAGAATATATGAAGGAAATATATGAGGATGTGGGTTGTAAGGGGTATGTAGAAATGAAGAGGTTAGCACAGGATAGGAAGGGATGGAGGATTGCATCAAACCAGTCAAAAGACTGACGACAGCAAAAAAAGAAAAAAAATGAACATATTGGAAACATTGACTGAAGTTTTCTTTAACGAACGGTGACTTCCCGAAGAGTTGGGCTGGGCTGGCTGGGATAGTTTGGAAGACAGACGACGTAGCTTGCGTTCGAATTTATTGGAGAATATGCGGAAAAATTTAAATTTCGAGTGCAATGAAATACTTCTTCCGCCAACCTATTTAGGTCGCAATGACCGGAGGGATAAGATTAGATAAATTCAGTAAGATGCCGTACTGATGTTTATATGTATTCCTTCTTTCCTCGCACTATTCGGGATTGGAATGGGCGGGTTTAGGATTGGTGCTAAGCACCCTCTGCCACCCACAATGTTTGTGATTTGCAGAGTATGAATGTAGATTTAGATGTAGGCTAGGTTGCGTGAGAAGGAATCCCCGTTTCCCCGTTGTTTGGATTGATACTCGCTATTTGAACTAGTGCTGCCAGCCCTACAAAAATAAATCTGTAGACCTACGAATCTTTTCAAAAAATTAGGAATTTTAAATTTATCAACGGTTTTTTGCCTCTTTTTATTAATTATTGTGCTTTCCTTATATTCGTATACTTGTTAAACTCTCAGCGTATAGTGATACTGAGTCATTAAATTGTCAGTAATTATGAATCGTTTCCTTGCAACTGTTGCCGTAAACCAACGATTGAAAAGAAATAAAGCTCCTATTTTGTATGATAATAGATTTAAATTCAAACTTAAAAGACCTTAATACAGAACTATCGGCGCAGTCTTTATGCACAGTGTGTACATTGCTCACAATTTAAAATTGCAATCTCAAAATCTTTTGCCTACAATACAAGAACAACCAGTAAAAGAAAATGTAACTACTTCTGAAGTTATGGATCTAGAGGAGACAGAAGAAGAAACAGAAAATTCCGACACCGACCGAACTAGTGTTGGTAGTGCTGATACTAGTGAATGTGGTACTGACATAGAAGATGAATAAAAAGTTATGATACCTATATAGATAAATTTATGAATCACTATGTAAGACATTATATGATTCAGTAAGATTTAAAACACACATGTAAAATGTAAGTTCCATAAATAAAATTATAATTTATCAAATATATTGTTTTCTGAAGGGGGGGAAAAAAACAAGGATGTTAGGTTTTTTCATGTTTTTTTTCACAAAAGCTGATTTTTTTTTTTTTTCAATTTGCAACACTAGTCAAAACAGGTAGAGTTTTTCATGACGCTAGACTACTAGAATATGCGAATTATACCACACTAACCTCTAAACCCGTCAGCAAAAATGACGGGTGAAAGGAATACAGTTGTATTGCAATTGACTAAATAAATACAGTTGTTATATAATGTTCATATACTTGTTTCGTAATTTGTACAAATTTCGGCTGTAGTTTACATGACGATACAATTTGAACATCTACAGAATTAATGATGTCAGAATTAGCAAACCAATGAAATTGAAAATAAATTATGAATCCTAAAACCTTATGCTATAGCGCGTGATATTGGTTTTATTCCTGGTCCAGGTCTCATTCAGCAGTATAAATACGGAACTACTTCCATCCGCATGAAATAACAACTACAGTAACTCGACGCTCATGAAAGCAGCTTAAATTATTTATAAAACCAAATTCATCGTGAATTATTCGGTAATAAATTGTGTCAGTTGTCATTCTGGTCCTGTCTGTATTTCGACATAAGCACAACTTCTACTAATATTGCTGTTCAAAATTCATGGCTTCTATCACCCGTGTACGAATACGTTCACTGTATTGAGTCTAAATTTGACGCACTGGAAATAGTTACATGTGTCTGATAGAGTGGCATCAGTAATTAAAGCAACTTATAATTAATATATTAAGATAAACGCTGTTCATGCTTTTATTTCAGTGTTTCGGCAAATCATATCCTTCGAGTATACTATAACAGTGGCTTAAAATTTTTACATTAAATATAAAAGGATCAAAACGGTAGAGGACTGTAAACAGTTGCAGGGTGATCTGGACAGGATATCTAGTTGGGTTGGTAAACATGGGATGAAGATAAATGCAAAGAAGAATCAGTTTATTAGATACACAGATAAAAAACAAAAGGTTGATTATGAATATAAGGTGGGGAAAGAATTGCTTGTTGAAGACTTGAAATGTAAATATCTTGGCATTACATTTGATAACAAGCTTAACTGGGCAGGACACATTGGACAGGTGGTAGGAAAAGGTTTCAAAGTTCTGCACTTGTTGGAGAGAGTGATGAGGGGATGTACGAGAGAAGTAAAGGAATTGGGTTACAAAACTTTGGTCAGACCATTGCTCGAATATGGTAGTGTAGTATGGGACCCACATTTTGAGTATCAAATACAGGAGTTGGAGAGGGTGCAAAAAAGGGCTGCTAGATTTGTTTCTGGAAATTATCGCAGAATGCAATCAGTGACGGATATGATAAAGGAGCTGGAATGGGATTCATTGCAAGACAGGAGGAGGATGAGGAGGGTCATGGGAGTGTACAGGGCATATACTGGCGATGAGGCATGGAAAGATATTGCAATAGGTATGAAAAGTAGTGCATGGAAGGGAAAAGATGACCATGACCACAAGCTGGCACTCGATTTCAGGCACAAGGGTGTAGGAAGATTCTCTTTTTTTAGGTAAGGGTGTCAGGGATTGGAATAAGTTACCAAGGGGAATGATTAATAATTTGCCAAAAACGTTGAAAGAATTTAAAGTTAAAATTTGTAAAGAATAAATGTAGGTATAACCTATAACATCTCTGGTCGTTGTTGGTTGGGCAGCGGAGGCGGGAAGCTTGAAGTCAGACAGTGACAGACATCGGTGCACTGTGACCAAGATTAGCGTTTTATATAGATACTATGAAGCAGAAAAGTGGTTAATGTAAAAAAAAATTATCTCACAGTACTTCAGACATCGAAGTTAGTGGCTATGGTAATTAACAGAAGAATAAAAGCTATTACGTGAAGATCAGATTGGATGTAGAAAAATAAATTGCGGTAAAGTGAGCAAATGTTGCGATAAGATTCAAACTGGATGGACGCATCAATAAACAAAAAGTTAGAAAAGGATTATAGATGTGACTATAAGTTCAGATTGTTTGCGGGATGCAAGACTAATTTATAGTGCGTATAAGAATCAATTAGTTGTAATAAAAATAGAGAATCATGACAGACAATGATCAGTGACACAAGGTTGTAGTCCATGCCCGTTAATATTCAACTTGTAATCAGAAGAAGCATTAAAGGAAGTAAAAGAAAATTTTGGATGTGTTTAAGAGTTCAAGGAGAAATAATTGGTATTCTACGGTTTGCTGATGACATTGTCTTGTTAGCAGAACAGATTGAGGATATTGAGAAGTTACTGAATGGCATGAACAAAATACTGAAGGAAGATATTGGATTAAATATAAACCAAAGCAAGACAAAAGTGGTGAAATGTAGCAATAATAGTAGTCTATATTTAAATGTAAAAATAAGATGAAATTTAATAAGAGGATTAAGGTTAGGCAGGAAGTAATATGGCGGAAGCACCAATGGCGTTAAAAACAGCACAGCACTAGCGGAAAGAGCCTTCTAGAAAAAGACAAAACTTTTAGTTCTAAATATTCATCTAGGACTAAGGAATAAGCACGTTATGGTAGCGAAACATGGACTTTAGGAATATCAAAGAGAAATAAAATTGGAGCATTTGAAATGTGTTGCTATAGAAGGTTGCTGAAAATTAAGTGGACTGACAAAATACGAAATGAACGAGTTTTGGAAATGATGGGTGAGGAAAGAAGTTTATGAGAAAGAAGAGACAGGCTGGTAGGTCATATTTTGAGACATGCTGGATTGGTTAATTTGTTAGTGGAGGGAACAGTCGAAGGTAAGAACTGTAGAGGAAGACAGAGGTTAGAATATATGAAACAGATAATTGAGGACGTGGGTTGTAAGGGGTATGTAGAGATGAAGAGGTTAGCACAGGATAGGAAGGGACGGAGGATTGCATCAAACCGTTCGAGATAATGGTGACAACCGTGTATGGTTGATGAATGGTTAAAATTCTGGCTTCGCATTCGAGAGGACGCCCGTTCGAATCCTCTTCCGGCCATCCAAATTTCAGTTTCCGCGATTTCTTCTAATCACTCCTGATGAATGCCGGGATGGTTACTTCAAAAGACCATGGCCGAATTCCTTCTCGTTCCTTGTTCTTTCTCGGCTCTAATAGCATCGACGTCGACGAGGCGTAAAGCCACACTAAAAAAAAATTACAGAAAAAAATTTGATCGGTCATTTTCGGTTTATTTTTATATATTTAGAAAACTGCAGAAATAAATAACCAAAGTTATGTATTGGAAAAAATATTAACAGAATCTAAAGGGGGAGTACTTATGTGGATTGTATTGTGATCTTTGATGGGTATCTCGTATAGGAGTGTTCATCTATAATGTAGTGTTATCTTTGACACTTACCTTTCCTCGGTACTGAAGCGGGTGCGGTATACCGCTGTACTGAATGATAATTAATATTTATTTTAATTTTACCAAAAGCATATGAGTATTTATATTGTGGATTGAAAAGGGTTCTCAAAATGATTTAAAATCACTAATAAGAATGAAAAATTCATAACCTGACCATATATTCTCTGAACGAAGGCCAACAGACATAAGGTGTATTTAAACTTTATTAATTATACACAATCAAAATTATTTACAAACAACACCTTTGCCCTGCATTAATGGCCACAAAATTAAGCAATACAAAACGACAAAATATCCGTTCAGATTTTCATATATAAAATAACAGTTTACAGTCTTCGGCAAGACACGTAATGAGACTATTTGATAAAATCTAATGTCCGTTTCAGTCACAGAAACTACTGAATGAAGTTAAAAAAAAAATATGCCACGGCTAATATCTCAGTTTATCTATCGGAGAGTGAGAACTCTTATCGTGCGGACTTCTCCGCTCAGAGCGTTATGTTGGGTAGAGCGCAAACACAATATTACTAACTGCTGCAATGTTTGTCTTTTACCGTCTGTCCGGCATTGGCGAAGTCAGCAAACTCCGAACCCACACTGAATTTATTTGTCACCGTGTGACTCAAAATGCAGACACAACCGATCGCATGATATTCTGTCGGCTTTCTGGGTCGTTCTCGTGCGGAAGCTCAAGAGTAGATCAACCAGCGTGACCCGAAAGACGACCCCGAAAGACGACCCCGAAAGACGACCAGAAAGACCACGAAGAGCCTCTCGCACCACCTTTTAAAACTTCGCGATGCCGCTTCTCCTCCTCCGCCGATTTTCTCTGGTCCTATCGTCGATGAAGACGTTCCTGCCTCTCTCCTCATTGGCGGACATGAAACAAGATTATACAAAAAAAATTAAGAACTATTCTATAAACTAAATGCTATTGGCAAAACATTCGCCAAGTACACTCTGGTTCAAAACATCATTCCTTTGACGGGGTTGGAGAATTTCTTCGGAAACTGTCGTATTTCTTTCGTGTCCACTCGGTTTTACTATTTTCACGCAGTGTGCACTCACATAATCTCTAATTTGGCGTGTCTTGACGTTATCACGTATCTGCATTCGTCACGCGATATGTGTCTCACCCGTCAACGCTGTCCATGCACCGAACTGCGGCCGACCCCATACTGAGCAGTGAAAGGTCGTAAATCTGCCTTTACAAACTGGCAAGTCCTCTTGTGTTTCGCTGACCCCTGTCCTGGAGAATGTCCTTCTAAGCCAGCGTAATGCGAGCCTTGTTTCGTTACCCACATACCTCATGTTAATGTGGTTCTATGTCTCACCACAGTA
Organism: Vandiemenella viatica; assembly: GCA_031002005.1. Lineage (NCBI taxonomy): Eukaryota > Metazoa > Arthropoda > Insecta > Orthoptera > Morabidae > Vandiemenella > Vandiemenella viatica. The sequence continues at coordinate 6,865,727 of JARYHS010006518.1, forward strand.
CGAATGAAATATCATTTGTCGCTCCATCCCGCGGTCACGGAGAGAGGTAATATACACCGCAGCTTTTAAGACACACTATAAGCTTTCAAAGTATTACAACTCCTTCAAAACTGATTCTGCAGTTTTTGCGTGATGTTTTATCAAACACTCAGACACACCTAGCCTAGAGATAGAGGTATAATAGTATAGATTTATGTTGATCTGTGTATTTTAAAAGCAATTCGAAGTTCTCGGTTTGATAATTAAAAAATATCTAGACTTTTGATATCGGATGATTGGTTTTTGGATGGCCTCTGGTATGTGTGCAATGTATTTTCTATCTTCGTTCCTAGCGTTCTGAGGATGTAGCTCAAAGTGAGATATCAATGACTGAGAAACATTTATCTCGATTCTCTCGATAAGGACGGCTATCGATACACGGAGGCAGCCAATGAAAAGTACAGGTCAGTGCAAGCATTCTGCAACAGACAAAATGGCGACTGCAACTTTTTGTCGAGGTCGTGGGAAGGAAACCAGAGCTCTACCCTCGCGCATTAACTTCTCTCCTCATACAGATTATTTGCCGAATTACTATAGTTATTCGGCAGAAGAACAAAATGATTATCATTATTTTTGACTATATATGATTATGTGAACCTCGATGATTATTTCGCTTTTTATCTTTTGGTCACAAAATTGCTCTGGCGTTACTTTTGGGAGGACGTGGGTTCGAGACCACGTCCAGTCATTTCAGTTTTCCATGGTATCCTGAACTGACTTCTGGCGAATGTCAGGATGGTTACTTCAAAAGGCCATGGCCGGATTCATGTTCTTTCTTACCTCTTCCTCCCCAGCCTCTAAATACCTCGACGTCGACAAGCTGTATAGCCTGATAGAAAACAAATCTTTCATGTAGCCTACTATTACAAGTTATGGAAAATTTCGCTGAAGAATCGTGTGGTATATGACTGAAACGTTTGTGCAAGTAAATAAATAATTTAAAACAAAAATATTTATTCCCGGGAGCTTTAACAGATTCTTCTCGATGAATTCAAGGGTATATTCATTTCGAATTTTACTTTTAGGTCACTAAATTGCTTGGGCGTAGCACTGGGGCGGACGCTAGTTCGAATCTTTCTGTCTATCCAGATTTCGGCTTCCTAACATTGCTCCAGGCAAAAGGCAATTACCGAATTACAATACTTTCACCCTCTCCTGGCTCTAATGGCATCGACGTCAACAAATTGTAAAGCCCTAAAGAAAATAATTTCTTGTATACTATTACAACTTTTCCGAAGTTTTACTTAAAGATGACGCATACTAAATGACCGAAAAGTTTGTGAAAATAAATAACTTATCCCAAAAATATTTATTTCCTGCAGCTTTAACTTTTATCATTTTTGTCACCGATGATTTCAAATATTCGTGCGTTCTGCATTTTAACTTCTGATAACAAAATTACTCGTATCATATTTTTTTTTTTTTTTTTTTTTTAATTATGGTTCTACGCCTCGTCGACGTCGATGTCAGTATAGGCGGGATAGGACTGGAGACAAGGAACGGTAAGGAATTCGGCCATGGCCTTTTTGAAGGAAGCATCCCGGTATTCGCCCGGAGTGATTTGGGGAAATCATGGAAAAACTAAATCTGAATGCCCGGACGGGGATTCGAACCGAATGCGAGATCAGATACTTGTGCCAGACTGTCTGGCTGTCTGGATTAAGGGTTTGCGAAATCGATCCAGGCAAATGCCTGAATGGTTAATTCAAAAGACCATGACGGAAATCCTTCCCGTTCTTTATCCTTATCCTTCTCTGGCTCTATTGACGACGTAGACAAGATATAAAGCCATAACCAAAAGCAAAATTGTTTTTGCTTACTATTACAAATTATAGGAAATTTAACTGAAGATAACGCATACCAAATGACAGAAACGTTTGTGAAAATAAATGCTTTTTAGTAAAATGCGTTGTCTGGAGACTGCGCGCTCACCTCAATAGATCGGCAACCTCCGTGGAGTCTCGATAATGTCCGAAGTGTTAGTTCCACTTCCTGCCACAACAGCGCTGCTTGGCTAGTCAGCAAAATTCAAATGAATAACTGTACTGACTTTATCAGTGCTTATACTGTCAACAGGAGGTGTAAATTTGAAGTAAATAATTGAATATGATTTGTCATGCACTTAAGAAAGTGTAATTGCGATGCCAGATGAAAGGTAATAGTCTTTTGTGCAAGTAACTGCAGAAACATACGAAGATCAGGGATTTAAAAAAAAATAAAAAGATGTGAGGCAGTCATAAGTTACAAAGCTACAATCGGACGTTCGTTTAAACTTACATGTTGCTTTTTGTTTATTTACGACAACTAGATGCAGAAGTTCAGGTAAGGAAAAGGGCATTCGATGTTTACAATATATTATCTGTATCAGTTATAGAAAAATTAAGTTAAAATATAACTTAAGAATATTTCCTCAGACTTCCACGGCCATCTTTGTTCATGATTAATTGACTTTCGGGTTTTGCCGCGTTGTTTATTTCATTACCTAAGCTTTCGGCTGGTATCCTGAGAATTTTTGTTGGCAGAAGATAAGAAACAATGAAGAAAGTTTCCACGAAACGTATGTAATCGCGAAATGTATCAGTCAAATAAATAACAGTTACATTATACTTTCCGTCATTTAAAGTGGAATACATTTATTTAAAAAAAAATTCTAGCCAAATACTCATATAATCTAACCAGAGTAGGCACTGATATCACGAAAAAAATGATGGTTCTTCGTTTTTTGTTACAAGTTTTTCCAGAATAAATTCTTGCTACCATCATAGACGATACCCGTCGTTTTTGACGGGCGTTAAAACTAATAAATAAATAAATTAGCATGGCAACATTTATTTTCGGCAGGATTTATTTTTAATACGGTACAGAGATGGCTTGCAAGATATGTTCGATAAGTACTTTACTTGATTTTTTTTTCTTTTTACTTATGGCTTTACGCATCGTCGACGGCTAAGGTCAGTAGAGGCAGCATGGGACTGGGGACAAGGAACGGAAAGGAACTCGGCCATGGCCTCTTTGGAGGAAGTATCCCGGCATTCGCCTGGAGTGATTTGGGGAAACCATGGAATACCCAAATCTGGATGCCCGGACGGGGATTCGAACCGCCGTCCTCCCGAATGCGAGATCAGATACTCGTACCAGACTTCCTGGAGGACAGGGGTAAAATACTCTTCTGGTTGTCTAGATTTCGGGTTTGCGTAATCATTCCAGGAAAATGCGAGACTGGTCACTTAAAAAAGCCATGACCGAATTCCTTCCTGGTTTGTTCCCTTTTCCTCCCCGGGCTCTATCGACTTCGACGTCGTAAAGATGTAAAGCCATAACCTAAAGATAATCCTTTCCTTTATTATTTACAATTTACCGGAAATTTCACCGAAGATGCCACATATCAAATGACCGAAACGTTTGAGGAAATAAATAACTAATTTAGCTCGGAAACATTTATTTCTGGCAGCATTAGTTTTTAATACTTTACTCAGAGATGGGTTCCAAGATACGTTCAGTTAGTACTTTACCTGATGGTGACATGTAATTAACATATTTGTTTGTGGTTTTGTTTGTTGTTGATAGAGGTCCAAGCGAGTCTGATGGGAGACAGACTGTGTTTGTTAACGCCGCTTCCGAAGTCTCTGTATAACCAGCGGAGCGCCTGTTCAATATTTGCCTTCGGTCGCTCCCAAAACAGTCTGTCCATTTCCTGCGCAGCCTTGCACACACACACCTGTTCAACCTACTTAAAGGTCGGCGCGAAGCAGTAAATTAAGATCGCGAAGGTTTCGAGGTACGGGCTTACCGATTTCGCTCTAATAATGTTATACAGCGATACGCAAATATAGAAACAAATTTTCTGGAATCGTCATTTGAAGATGGCTAAAGGCATTTTCAGCTGTGGATAGCTACTGTTTAGTTCGTATAATATCTTTCAAATAAAATTTCCTTTCTTCTTCCGAATAACCCATTTGGAGGGTGCGATAAATCAACTTTTGCTGTTTCTTTCTATTTAATTTTATTTGCTTCCAAACTTCCTTCATTCTTTGATAGTGTTGTTTCTTTTCTTTCTGGGTCCATTTCTCTTCCATTTATGTATTTCTGTCTTTCATGTAAACCTACCTTTTGAATTACTTCTCTATAGACTGTTCTGTTGTCTATTGTTTCTGTTTTCACTCCATTTATTTATTTTTTTTATTTTTTTTGCTGTCGTTAGTCTTTCGACTGGTTTGATGCAATCCTCCATCCCTTCCTATCCTGTGCTAACCTCTTCATTTCTACATACCCCTTACAACCCACGTCCTCAATTATCTGTTTCATATATTCTAATCTCTGTCGACCTCTACAGTTCTTACCTTCGACTGTTCCCTCCACTAACAAATTAACCAATCCAGCATGTCTCAAAATATGACCTACCAGCCTGTCTCTTCTTTCTGTAAGCTTCTTCCACAAACTTCTTTCCTCGCCCATCATTTACAAAACTCGTTCATTTCTTACTTTGTCTGTCCACTTAATTCTCAGCATTCTTCTGTAGCACCACATTTCAAATGCTTCCATTTTCCTTCTTTCTGGTATTCCTAAAGTCCATGTTTCGCTACCATAAGTGCTGTGCTCCACACAAAGAGTTTTAAAAAGTTCTTTCTAATTCCTAGATCAATATTTGAAACTAAATGGTTTCTCTTCTGTATATTTGCCGGTAAAATTTCAGTCTTCTTTTCCTCATTATAACTGTTAACTTTTCTAATATGGTTCTTGGTTAGGTCTTAATTTGTATTCAACATTACTATTACATTTAGGTCCCAGTATTTTTCTCAAGATTCTTCTTTCTACTTTTTCCAGTTTTTCAAGATACCTATATCTTGTTAGTTTAAGCATTTCTGCCGAATACAGCGTTTCTGGTCTAACCACTGCTTGATAGTGCCTTAGTTGTGTGTTCCATGATAAGGATTTTTTGTTATATACGTTCTTTGTCATATGAAACGCTCTTTCCATTTTATGTGTTTTACTTTATATCACCATCTTTTCTTTGGTGTCGCTCGTTATCCATTCTCCTAAATATTTAAAACAATTTGTTTTAGCCATTGTGCCATTGCGAAGTTTAAGATTTTGAGGAGCATCATTGATGTTTGTCATGAAGTGTGTTTTTTCATAAGATATATGTAATCCTACTTTGGCTGCCTGTTTCTCTAGTTCTTCGATTTGTTCTTTTGCACTATCCAGTGAATCAGTAATTACCGCCATGTCATCTGCAAAAGCTAGACAATCTATGTTGACTTTATTTGGATTTCTTCCCAGCTGAACACCCTTTGAGTTGATGGCTTTCCTCCATTCCCTCACTACTTTTTCTAACGCACAGCTGAAAAGCAGTGGAGACAGACCATCTCCCTGTCTCACACCTGAATTAATTTCAAACGGCTCGGAAATTTCCCCCATAAATTTCACTTTGGATGTCGTATTCTTTAGCGTTCTTTTAATCGTTTTAGTTGTTTTAGTATCGAATCTTAATTCTTTCAGAATATCTATTAGCACATTTCTGTCAATTGACATATTTCAAGTTTCTGATTTTTTCTCATTTATATTATGTTCTTTAAATTAAATATTTGTTTTGTGCAAGATCTGTCCTTCCTAAATCCCGCCTGATGTTCTCCTATTTGTGGGTCGAGTATACCTTCAGCTCTCTCTAAAAGTGCCTTGGACAATATCTTGTAGGTCCTAAATTTCCTTTATCCAGTACTAGACGGACAATGCAAAAATATCACAAACAGAATTCGAACCGGAATACAGTTAACGCGAACAAAACACGCACAGTACACCCATATGTCTGTCACAAGTAGAGTTGCTATCTAATGGTATTGTGATCATAGGCCGTACGGAAATTTCGCGGATAAAATGTGTAACAAAACACAGATTGCTTAATATCCAGAAACTTCCTTGCTGAGGAAAATACTCACAATTTATCGATATCTCTGCGAAATGTGATTCTACTGTATAGCGGTAACGCGATCAATCCTTATCGACGGCTTAACTCTGAAGTATCTCGTACACGTGACCTTGATATTTAATACTTTTGCCCTTTACAAGTTGAATTCCGAAAAATTCCTTTATTGTATGGCGCTAAAAAATCGGAGACCTTAATCATTATAATTTATCGATTATGTTTAAATATGAGGGGAAAAAGATGGTTCGTAAAAAAAAAAAAAGAGGTTTTGGCAATAATATATATGACATACACTGATCTATTCAGTATGTTGGACTACCTGCTTATTAGTGTGTTGGTCCATCTTTGGAGCGCAATACAGCAGCGATTCGGCGTTGTTTGGATTCGAAAAGTCCTTGTTAGGTTTCCGGAGTGGTCTGGCACCAGATGTCTACGCACAGGTCACGCAATTACCTCAAATTAAGGACAGGTGGTTTGTGGGCGCGGCGGCTGGGAACGAGCATCTCTGAAACGGCGAGGCTGGTCGGCTGTTCGCGTGCTACTGTAGTGAGCATCTATGCAGAGTGGTTGAAGGACGGTGAAACCACGACTGGGCGACAAGGTGGTGGACGTCCACGCCTCATCACAGAACGTGGAGGTCGGAGGCTTAAAGCGGGATAGGCGGCGATCTGTGGCAGATCTGACAGCAGAGTGTGCTCCGAAACACTTGTGCCTGCACCAGCATTGAAATCTGCTGTCAGAGATGTACCAACACACTAATAAGCAGGTGGTCATAATTTTTTGGCTGATTTGTGTATTATGTGGTACTGCTATCTAGCGTAAATCTAATCACATTCCGCAGATAAAATATTTACGTGGGAATTGTATAGCAAAACACAAATGTTTCATTAAAAGTAAAAAAATATTAGAAAAGCTCCTTACTGTAAAAAATTGCACAATTTGCCGATTTATCTGTGAAAAGTAATGCTGCCGTTTAGTGGTAACGCGATCAATCCCTATCGATGGCTTCGCTATGAACGGTCTCATACACGTGACCCTGATAGTTTATAATTTTTTCCTTTGACGTGTTGAATTCCGCTAAATTCATTCCATAATTTATGATATTTCATAAGCAGAGGCCGTAATATCTAAAATGACCCCTCGTAATCGATTTCGGTAGATATGAACGAAAATTAGAACCAGGGATTGTCATTTCCTGCAGCACTAGCGGGATTTTAACGGTCGCCATCTGTCCGTGATTCGTCGTTTGCTGATTGTTTCGGTGATTTTCTTTATTTTGCTGTAGACTTCTTTGTTGGATCTCTTTTGAAGTCCATTATTATTTTATCAACATCTTGAATATCTGGAATGCTTGGAAACGTGATGCCAGAATGCCGAAAATGTTTTCCACGACCCTTCTAGCTCTGGGAAGTCTAATTAAAACTTCTCATTTCATGTGTTACACAATGTTCATTCAGAACAAATGCATTGTGGTCAGTGGAAACGTAAGGAGCCGATTAATTTGTTCCAGGCAACAATGTCGCTTTTTATCAGAGTCAGTTCATCTAGAATAAACTTATTATAAAACTTTGTGCATTTTAATATGTCTCCATCTGATACACGTCCGTTGGTGTAGGAACGTATGTAAAGTAACTCATAATTGGTGTTAACAGTACAATGCTAAATATCCCCTTGTAATTGTAAAATTGTGATCAAGTTCTTGGCTATATCCGTGCTGTACATTCAACCATACGGATTAAATTGCCACATTCTCTCATATTGTCTGGCTATATTTAAGTTTTCATATTCTGTTTTAGGCATCAAACATCTTTAATGAACATAATAATTTTCTGTCAAAATGTTTCCAACAATCAAATGGTAACAGACAGTTTTGAAAGAATTTTTAATCATGGAAAAATGTTTCAGATTAATATTGTAATTAATAAAATTATTCGTATGAAAATAAAAAAATAAGTTACTATAAGTTTTTCTTGTTATATTTAATTTAAAAGTTTTAATTTAAAATAGAATTTTTATCTGTATACGGTTTTTTAAAACCTTAAAATGTTTCACATGTGTCTGGTATTTGCGAGAGTAATTGTGCAGATATTGCACTGCTGAGCTTGAGATTAGCTTACTCTCTACCCGTCGCTAAATACTTAAAAAGTTGCAGTTAATATCAGAGGTTTTACAAAATTTAACAGCTCTGTGAATCATCAGTGTCAAGTTCTCTAATTAATTCCACGTGGCTAAATTCATTCCTTTCCTTAAGCCATTCTTAGACCATAATCTTTTGTTTTCTTAATTAACAGTTAACGCCAAAACAACTGCATTTGTTTGTTGTTTCGAGAAAAAAAAAACCGGCAAGTCACCAAGTGTCTGTGCCGACTGCCTTCCTATCTTGTGCTAACCTCTTCATTTCTACATACCCCTTACAGCCCTCGTCCTCAATTATCTGCTTCATATATTCTAATCTCTGTCTTCCTCTACAGTTCTGTTCCCTCCACTAACAAATTAACCAATCCAGCATGTCTCAAAATATGACCTACCAGCCTGGGGAACGTGCATAAACCACGTAGCTCCATTTTGGCCTACTGTGACCCCCCTCCCCCCCCCCCCGTAGCCCTACGTGGCTTTTGCCTATAACCCTCCTCCCCCCCTCCCCCCCACGTTGCACGTAGCTTTTTTTCCTTTTGATTCCAGAAGACATTTTTTACTGTTTTCTCTTGTCAGACGATTTTAAATTATATAAGGAGATAATTAATTGACGGAAATAAATATTCACTTGCTGTTGTGTGTTCTGTTCCTCATTTTAACTGTGAAAAATGTTATGAAAGGAAAGCTACGTGGCCTGGCTCGGAACCCCCCCCCCTCCCCCCACGTAGCCCAGCGTAGCCTACCAGCCAACCCCCCCCCCCCCCCCTGGACCGAGCCACGTAGTTTGTGCACGCTCCCCTGTCTCTTATTTTCCTTAAAAACTTAAAAAAAACCTTATGATAAATCTTAAGTGGTATAATTATTTTATACTTCTTATAAAATGATTGCTTTATGGTAGTTCGATCTGCTAAAGAGCCCATTGTGCATTTTAAACATGTAGTAAAAATGATGATAATGATCTTTTTTTAAAAAATTAACGTTATTTTTCTTCTAACGTTTAATATTCCTCTAGATGACTCAAACATCGTTGAGAAAATAAATAAATAAAAAAAACCGGGGTTCAAAAAGTCTTAATTTGTAGCAATGCCATTGAAAAAAATGAACAAAGTCAGATGTTTCGAAAAAATATTAAAAAATCAATATCTCTAATATGGCGAGACTTTTACTAAAATAAAATTTTGTGATATATTAGGAAATGATGTGATCTATGTGCGGTTGCAGGATTATCCTTTGATTCCTGAACGCCCTGTATAACACCCATAACATGAGAAAAGATGCAAGGTGGTACATATTTTTTAGTTCACTGTAACAACGATATATTTGGACAGGGAGTATAGAAAACATCCACATCGGCTGAACATAAGTAAACAAAAGTCAAATAATCATTAATACGTTAATTTGAACGCAATGCATACTTTCCTTCAGTGATCTGGTAACTAATTTCTTTGCGGTTCTTAGCTAAATCGAACTTTTAATTAAATAAACCTCATAACCTCAATTTTGTAATAGTGTATTTAGTTAAACAATTTCAAGAAAATAAACTACCATAACACCGTTCAAACCGTTAATTTTACGGACTTGCAAGGTATTTATATTTAATGTAGATGTTCTCACTATAACCTCTGTCACGATTCTAATAAACTTGGAGATCCTCCATAAAAAAGGAGACAAAACAGATCCTAACAACTATAGGGGTATCTCCCTCGTGGAAGTGACCTACAAGATATTGTCCAAGGCACTTAAAGAGAGCTGGAGGTATACTAGACCCGCAATTAGGAGAATATCAGGCAGGATTTAGATAAGGCCGATCTTGCACAGAACAAATATTTAATTTAAAGAACACAATAGAAATAAGAAAAATCGGGAACTTGAAATATGTAGCTAATTACCTTCGTGGACTTTAAAAAGGCTTACGACTCAATTGACAGAAATGTACTAATAGATATTCTGCAAGAATTAGGACTCGATAATAATACAACTGAAATAATTAAAGGAACACTAACAAATACGACGTCCAAAGTAAAATTTATGGGAGAAATTTCCGAGCCATTTGAAATTAATTCAGGTGTGAGACAGGGAGATGGTCTGTCTCCATCACTTTTCAACTGTGCATTAAAAAAAGTAGTGGGGCAATGGAGGAAAGCCATCAACATAAAGGGTGTTCAGCTGGGAAGAAATCCAAATAAAATCAAAATAGGTTGTCTAGCTTTTGCAGATGACGTGATTCACTGGATAGTGCAAAAGAACAAATCGAAGAACTAAAGAAACAGGCAGCCAAAGTAGGATTACATATATCTTATGAAAAAACACAGTTCATGACAAACATCATTGATGCTCCTCAAAATCTTAAACTTCGCAATGGCACAATAGCTAAAACAAATTGTTCTAAATATTTAGGAGAACGGATAACGAGTGACACAAAAGAAAAGACTGCAATAGAAACTAGAATACATCAAATGGAAAGAGCATTTCATATGACAAAGAACGTATATAACAAAAAATCCTTATCATGGAACACAAAACTAAGGCACTATCAAGCAGTGGTTAGACTAGAAACGCTGTATTCGGCAGAAACGCTTAAGCTAACAAGATATGGGGATCTTGAAAACTGGAAAAAGTAGAAACAAGAATCTTGAGAAAAATACTGGGACCCAAACCTAATAGTAATGCTGAATACAAATTAAGACCAAACCGAGAACTATATTCGAAAATATAAAAATTAACAGTTATAATGAGGAAAAGAATACTGAAATTTTACGGGCACATATACAGAATGGATAGTAATAGACTAACAAAACAGATCTTCACCCTACTGAACAAATACAAATCCAAACCCACATGGTTCACTGAAACTGAAAAGGATATGAAAAATGCTGGAGTGAAAGCAGATATAATAGACAACAGAACAGTCTATAGAGAAGTTATTCACAAGGCAGGTTTTCAGGAGAGACAGAAATACATAAAGGGAAGGAAATGGACCCAGGAACAACCCTCTCAAAGAATGAAGGAAGTTTGGAAGCAAAGAAAATTAAATACATAGAAACATAGCCAAAGTTGATTTATCGTACCCTCCAAAGGGGTTATTCGGAATAATAATACAGGGCGTTCGCCGGGAAACGCAACCCACTGTTAGCGCTACAAGGAAGAAACTGCTCCCGGCGAGCGAGCGCTCAGTTTCCGGCATTGTTCGACCGTCGGCCGCGGACTATTTCATAATAATTACGCTTCATAAACTTCATAAACTTGTGCTAAGCATTTAAATGTGACGTAATTCATTAGCTTGCCTTATAAAAGATGCTGGAAGTGTTGACCCTCTTGTGTAATGCACATTTCACATCTTCTGAACATATTTCGAGACACACGCTGCCCTAACTGACTTAATGATTTTTTGGGTGACTGTTCTAGTCGAAAAGCGATATCGTCAATTTTCTCCTCTGTGAGCATACGGTTGACCGACAGTCTCTTTTTGTTAAAAAATGAACCCGTTTCTCTTACTTTTTTAACCAGACGCAGAATTGTTGATTTAGCTGGCAGTAAAGCGCCAGGAAATTCGCGACGAAATTTACTGCGACACTTTTTAAACGACTTCTTCTTCACATATGTATCGTAGAGAAATATTCTTTGTTGCAAACTGTAACGTACCATAAT
>JARYHS010006518.1:6882472-6900498 GCA_031002005.1 Vandiemenella viatica
ACTCACCAAAAACAAGCACCCCGATGGTGAGAGGCGAGGGGACTCACCAAAAACAAGCACCCCGATGGTGAGAGGCGAGGGGACTCACCAAAAACAAGCACCCCGATGGTGAGAGGCGAGGGGACTCACCAAAAACAAGCACCCCGATGGTGAGAGGCGAGGGGACTCACCAAAAACAAGCACCCCGATGGTGAGAGGCGAGGGGACTCACCAAAAACAAGCACCCCGATGGTGAGAGGCGAGGGGACTCACCAAAAACAAGCACCCCGATGGTGAGAGGCGAGGGGACTCACCTAAATCTAGCACCCCAAAGGGAACAGAAAATTACTACGTCCACGTCGTTGTTCCTGGGTAACGCAAAAAGTAATGTTTGACTTTCGCTATCTGCTAAAGAATTTGCATCAGTGCATTTTGAAATAATGTCCATTCCCATCCCTCAAGTTTGGAGGTGGGTGGTGTTATTGAATAGTTTTTGAAAAATATCAATCACATTAACTTGTATTTTGCTGATCTGATGTGTATTTCACGAGATATCCTCATTTTTAAATGAATTTTTGCTTATTTTGATTTTTGTCGATTGCAGCGCCATCTATCGACCAAAATGACTCGAATTGGGGGTGAAATAGGGGTAGTTTTTTCCGGGGAATCAGAATCTGCAATAAAAAATGGGGGTTCCTATTTAAGTTTTTTTTCTCCCCCTTCCCCCACCCCTAGGGGGTGGGGGTGGGGAGTCAAATTTGGTATCATCGGATGTCCCCCGTCGAGACGAACAATTTTTATTACCCACTTTTTTTGATCGGATTTGTAGTTTTCGAGATATTTAGTTGTCTCAAGATAAAAAACTCACTTGGTATATATATGATATATGTGTGTGTGTGTGTGTGTGTGTAATTGTGAGGGGGGGGGGCCTGTAGGGCTTGGTATTGGCATTAGTTTGATAGCCAAAGGACACATTGTTCTGTTGGAGCAAAAACATCATTAATCTTGGGTGTTAAAAAAAAAACTACCGAAACGTGCGAAGTAGCCCTGCTTTACGGAACCGCATATGAAGTGTGTGTGGGTTTACCTGGGGTGGCTGGGTTAATTAATTCCACCAAGTGGGTCCCTCAGGGTGATAATACCCGCGCGTTATCAAAGCTCGTCTCCCGCCTTTGTCGAAGCATCGCACACAAGCCTTCATAAACCAGACGCACTTACGTTCCCTTGTAGTCCAGCAGATTTTATTTTCGCTTCGCCTTCCGTATTCTCGACACTGCCACCCAGAAGAAAGAGGAAATTGAAAGAACGCTTGAAAAGACAGCCATTATGATGGGCGAGGAAAGAAGTTTGTGGAAGAGTCTTACAGAAAGAAGAGACAGGCTGGTATTTGGTATTTTAAGACATGTGGGATTGGTTAACCCTGAATCAATTATTTGAGGAAGTACTTAGGTATATGACTAACGGTATTGAGATTTTTAGATATTTAAGGGTGTAGGTACAGTTATCAGGTTTCAAAAAAAAAAGAAAATTCTTTCGATTCACAAAAATAGTTTTTACTTTTGACCATGTTGGTGAAAAAAATATTTAAATATCTTTGACAGTGTAGGAATTATGTGTGATTAGGCAAAGTCCTGCACGATTGCCAGCCATTTAATCTTACTGCACTTGAAGGTAATTCAAATCTTTAACCTTAAATTGATCTAGGATTTAGAAAAAAACTTTTGAAAACTCTATGTGTGGAGCACGGTAGTGAAACATGGACTTTAGGAATACCGGAAAGAAAGAAACTTGAAGGATTTGAAATTAGTGTTGCCCAAATGCAAGAACAAGACGAGACTTGGCCAGTCTTGGTCTTGGTCTTGCATCAATACACCTGGTCTCGGTCTTGGTCTTGGTCTTGCAAAAATGCAAGACCAAGACCAAGACTGCAAGACCAAGACCGATTTTGGGCAACACTATTTGAAATGTGGTGCTACAGAAGAATGCTGAAATTAAGGGGACAGACAAAGTAAGAAATGAACGAGTTTTGGAAATGATGGGTGAGGAAAAGAATTTTCTGGAAGAAGCTTACGGAAAGAAGAGACAGGCTGGTAGGTCATATTTTGAGACATGCTGGATTGGTTAATTTGTTAGTGGAGGGAACAGAACTGTAGAGGAAGACAGAGATATGAAGCAGATAATTCAGGACGTGGGTTGTAAGGGGTATGTAGAGATGAAAAGATTAGTACAAGGTAGGAAGGGATGGAGGATTGCATCAAACCAGTCAAACGACTGATGATAGCAAAAAAAAAAAAAAAAAAAAAAAAAAGAAAACTTTAAATATTTCAAAACAGCAATTCATCAATTGATTTCAATAACTTTTTTGGACATGCATAGATCTCTTTCAAATTTGTAGGACATGTTCTACATACTAATTAATACATTCCTTGACATTATTGTTTATGCAGATTTTCACAAATGGAAAATATGCCTATTTGTTTAAACAAAAAATCCAAGAATTTTAATTTCTTGACTTTTTGTATATTAACAACAAAGATAAAGTTAAATGTGTTGTATTATTGGTTTAATTAATTACCTCCATATTAGTTTACAAGATTAAAAAAAAAAAATTCTGCAAAATTTCAAATATTATGCTTTCTATCATTAAAGACATTAATGACGACATATTTTTAACTGTCACTTTGCATGGTACATTAAATAATATTTTTATTTTAAAAATCAATTTTTAAGTATAACTATGACAGTTCTATGGAGCTACGAAATATGAACTCTCAAATTTCAATGATTTGGAGAAAATGAAATTTCAATTTCTACAAATATTTGTATATGTAAGCTGTATCTATTCCCTTAAAAGTTCAACGTGAACCAGATATTAGAAACCATCAAGAAGGAATTCAAATAAATAGTCAATGTCTGGCAAGCGAAAAAACACAACGTTTAAAGTTAAAACCAAAGATAAAACACGTGAGCGTGTGCATGGAATGTCACGTGCACTATATTCGTCGTCGGAATATTTTCATTGGTGGTCAGTTTGGACGAGTAGATATAAATACCCAGCGAAAGTAACAATCGGTCGCTAACGATGTAGTTGTGTGTAGAGAAGGGAAAGATTTCTGCCGATTTTATATCTTTGTGGTGTTTTTATGATGTCAAAACTTCTTTAGGCGCGTTCGGCGATTTTTGGATGGGTGAAATCTTGTGAGATCGCGTCACCAACATGCTGATGTTAACAGTATATCTGCAGCTATGAAATGTTGCGATTGGACAGTGGTGAAAGTATAGAGTTACATGCATCTAATATGTAAAATTGAATGTATGTATTTATGTTTGTTTGTTTGTTGTTTTTTTGTTTAGTTTGTTTGTTTGTTTTATGTTTGTATTTTTCCTTCCTTGCTCGTTTTTGGCTTGTTTGGGGTTTTTTGCCAATTTTATTCATACAAATACACAGTTTATATCCGATTTTGATGGAACTTTGTACAAGTATACTTTTAAACGAATAGAGAAACACTGTTTACATTTGATTTACAAAACATAAACGCTCTCCACTTTTTCTCCGCCCCGCCCTCACCTCCCCCCACTTTTTTTCTGTCAACGTTGTTCAGAAAAACACACAGTTTTTATCAGATTTTGATATCAGTTAGCATACATATATTTGAAATCACAGTGGTCTGGTAGCTACCGGTAGTTTCTCTCTGCGGTCGCGGGTTCAAACCCCGTGGTGAGCAGGAATTTTTTATGAGTTGTGTTTGATTATATGAGCTACGCCGGGACGTTCCGTGGTTCTGATTCCACGTTAAACTGTAGGTCCCCTGTACCTGGTAGTACTACCGGGTTAGGTTAAGGCGGCTAAGGCAGGGGCGGAATGCGCAGCCAATAGAAACCCTGTCACCAGGTCATTACGACCACACGGAATTATTATTATTTAGTATATCTGTAGGTCCCCTGTACCTGGTAGCACTACCGGGTTAGGTTAAGGCGGCTAAGACAGGGGCGGAATGCGCAGCCAGTAGAAACCCTGTCACCACGTCATTACGACCACACGGAATTATTATTATTTAGTATATCTGTAGGTCCCCTGTACCTGGTAGCACTACCGGGTTAGGTTAAGGCGGCTAAGACAGGGGCGGAATGCGCAGCCAATAGAAACCCTGTCACCAGGTCATTACGAAATTATTATTATTTAGTATATCTGTAGGTCCCCTGTACCTGGTAGCACTACCGGGTTAGGTTAAGGCTACTAAGACAGGGACGGAATGCGCAGCCAATAGAAACCCTGTCACCAGGTCATTACGACCACACGGAATTATTATTATTTAGTATATCTGTAGGTCCCCTGTACCTGGTAGCACTACCGGGTTAGGTTAAGGCGGCTAAGACAGGGGCGGAATGCGCAGCCAGTAGAAACCCTGTCACCAGGTCATTACGACCACATGGAATTATTATTATTTAGTATATCTGTAGGCCCCCTGTACCTGGTAGCACTACCGGGTTAGGTTAAGGCGGCTAAGACAGGGGCGGAATGCGCAGCCAATAGAAACCCTGTCACCAGGTCATTACGACCACACGGAATTATTATTATTTAGTATATCTGTAGGCCCCCTGTACCTGGTAGCACTACCGGGTTAGGTTAAGGCGGCTAAGACAGGGGCGGAATGCGCAGCCAATAGAAACCCTGTCACCAGGTCATTACGACCACACGGAATTATTATTATTTAGTATATCTGTAGGCCCCCTGTACCTGGTAGCACTACCGGGTTAGGTTAAGGCGGCTAAGACAGGGGCGGAATGCGCAGCCAGTAGAAACCCTGTCACCAGGTCATTACGACCACACGGAATTATTATTATTTAGTATATCTGTAGGTCCCCTGTACCTGGTAGCACTACCGGGTTAGGTTAAGGCGGCTAAGACAGGGGCGGAATGCGCAGCCAGTAGAAACCCTGTCACCAGGTCATTACGACCACATGGAATTATTATTATTTAGTATATCTGTAGGTCCCCTGTACCTGGTAGCACTACCGGGTTAGGTTAAGGCGGCTAAGACAGGGGCGGAATGCGCAGCCAGTAGAAACCCTGTCACCAGGTCATTACGACCACATGGAATTATTATTATTTAGTATATCTGTAGGTCCCCTGTACCTGGTAGCACTACCGGGTTAGGTTAAGGCGGCTAAGACAGGGGCGGAATGCGCAGCCAGTAGAAACCCTGTCACCAGGTCATTACGACCACACGGAATTATTATTATTAAGTATATCTGTAGGTCCCCTGTACCTGGTAGCACTACCGGGTTAGGTTAAGGCGGCTAAGACAGGGGCGGAATGCGCAGCCAGTAGAAACCCTGTCACCAGGTCATTACGACCACATGGAATTATTATTATTTAGTATATCTGTAGGTCCCCTGTACCTGGTAGCACTACCGGGTTAGGTTAAGGCGGCTAAGACAGGGGCGGAATGCGCAGCCAGTAGAAACCCTGTCACCAGGTCATTACGACCACACGGAATTATTATTATTTAGTATATCTGTAGGCCCCCTGTACCTGGTAGCACTACCGGGTTAGGTTAAGGCGGCTAAGACAGGGGCGGAATGCGCAGCCAGTAGAAACCCTGTCACCAGGTCATTACGACCACACGGAATTATTATTATTTAGTATATCTGTACGCCCCCTGTACCTGGTAGCACTACCGGGTTAGGTTAAGGCGGCTAAGACAGGGGCGGAATGCGCAGCCAATAGAAACCCTGTCACCAGGTCATTACGACCACACGGAATTATTATTATTTAGTATATCTGTAGGCCCCCTGTACCTGGTAGCACTACCGGGTTAGGTTAAGGCGGCTAAGACAGGGGCGGAATGCGCAGCCAATAGAAACCCTGTCACCAGGTCATTACGACCACACGGAATTATTATTATTTAGTATATCTGTAGGCCCCCTGTACCTGGTAGCACTACCGGGTTAGGTTAAGGCGGCTAAGACAGGGGCGGAATGCGCAGCCAATAGAAACCCTGTCACCAGGTCATTACGACCACACGGAATTATTATTATTTAGTATATCTGTAGGCCCCCTGTACCTGGTAGCACTACCGGGTTAGGTTAAGGCGGCTAAGACAGGGGCGGAATGCGCAGCCAGTAGAAACCCTGTCACCAGGTCATTACGACCACACGGAATTATTATTATTTAGTATATCTGTAGGTCCCCTGTACCTGGTAGCACTACCGGGTTAGGTTAAGGCGGCTAAGACAGGGGCGGAATGCGCAGCCAATAGAAACCCTGTCACCAGGTCATTACGAAATTATTATTATTTAGTATATCTGTAGGTCCCCTGTACCTGGTAGCACTACCAGGTTAGGTGAAGGCGACTAAGACAGGGACGGAATACGCAGCCAATAGAAACCCTGTCACCAGGTCATTACGACCACACGGAATTATTATTATTTAGTATATCCGTAGGTCCCCTGTACCTGGTAGCACTACCGGGTTAGGTTAAGGCGGCTAAGACAGGGGCGGAAAGCGCAGCCAATAGAAACCCTGTCACCAGGTCATTACGACCACACGGAATTTTTATTATTTAGTATATCTGTAGGTCCCCTGTACCTGGTAGCACTACCGGGTTAGGTTAAGGCGGCTAAGACAGGGGCGGAATGCGCAGCCAATAGAAACCCAGTCACCAGGTCATTATGATCACACGGAATTATTATTATTTAGTGTATGTGTAGTCATAAGTATGACGTGTTTTGCATATGATATTCATAGCTTTAAGTTTTCGCTTCTGTTGTCGGTCCCCGATGTCTTTTGTTACTGATTTGCGTGTGTGGGCTCTGCCCTTGTTGTGTGGAGAGTTTTATCTCCGCTCTCTGAGATTATCTCGACGCACAGTAAACAAGACAGACAGACAGACAGAGTCGCTTCAACTGGACCGCTTCCGCTACTAAAACAGTTACCTCCAGTCCTGGAGAATCGTAACTCCAGACTGTACGACGTCACAGAAACTACACACAAAACATACTACATATTTATTTATGAATATTTGTCCGGCAATAAACCGAGTAATATTATTATTTACTAGCGGAGTTCCCGGCGTTGCCCGTTATAGTTGGCGTAGATTTACCCGTACCCTTATTTTTATTCCCGCAGTGTTAAACATTTGTACAAAATTTCATAAAATCCGCACCAACTTTTTTTCCGAATTAAAGAAAACCTAGATTCACCCGCCCCGTACCAAGAAATGGTTGGGTTGAAGTTTATTTGCACGTACACTGTTTCCATTCGCCCGAAAAGATTCATGTATATCAAACTTCGTTAATTTGGTTGAGAAATGCATTACTACATTTCTGAACAACGCTATGTTAGAAACTCACATTTGATTCAATTGCGAAGTGAATGGATATACTCGAAACGCCAGATATTTTAACTCTGCATATTCAGCCTTTTATACAAATGTCAAAAGTGAATGCAGAATATTATTGCCGTAAATAGGAGACTAATGCTAAAGGCCAGAAACATTGTCCAAAGATCGTGCTTAAAGAAAATCTCTGTTCAATGAAAGTTTCACGGGTGTCCAGCCGGATGGTGTCATAAAACGACGACGTTTCGACAACCTGCTCGGTTGTCTTCATCAGGTCTATTTAGATGTTTCTTCTCGAAATCACAAACAGACTGGCTTCGCTGACCCTCCGAAATTCGAATGTCGTGTATAGAGGGTTTAAAATTCAATATCCCGAATTAATGAAAAGAAAACTTCAAGTTACTGCTATCAATAGCGTTTAAAAATTGAATATCCCTAATTAAAGGAAAGAACAAGTTTTGTTTAGTGTGCAAAATAATTACTATTGCAAAGTTATCTTATTGATTTAATTAAAGACTGTGGTCAGAGACATTGTAGTTGTGTGTTTAGTGCGAAGTATGCAACATCTAATCCTTACATCGTTGGGATTTGCCATCATACGTCAGAATTTCATTTAATGCTCCTGCGTTTTGTAACGTTGAAACATAAGACATGCCAAACAACTGAATTGAGATTCTAAGCTTTAAAACGGTGAAATTACCATCGAAATATGCTCCGTAGTTCCCGGGTTTTTATAAGACCAAAATATCCCGTTTTCGTTTTATAGATACAGATACAAAATATTTCGGCGACACGAAACTCCGTCGCCATCTTCAGGTATAATCGTAATTTTGCCTAGAGCACGTTGTTTAAAAACTGCCATGGCAACGACACATGTCATTATGCTGTGGTTGGTACGATGGATATTTTTCCACTCTATTTTTATATATTTTCAGCGCTGCATTTTCCAAGGTCATATCTTCTCTACACATATAATAGAGAAAATTTGTTTGATGTTTTCTTCGCTGAAAATCAAACGGCTGAACGTATATGCTTCGAAATTTACACAAAGTACCGAAATTTAATGCCGCAATACTTTCGTAGAAAAAGAGAAATTAATTTATGTGATCGACAAGGAACAGATGAGTAACTAAACCAACCACTGTATTAGTTTCGAATGCGAATATAACGAGAAAATAAAATAGAAAGACAACAAAAACAAAGAGGTATAAAAAGATCAGCTCGAATTCAGAGACTGTGTTAGACTACAACGAGCATCATGGAGATCAAAGAGGTCTGAAAAGAAATACAAGAAGAACGAAATCAGAGATTATATTAGTCTGGAATGTGAACACAACGAGCAAGTGAAACAGAATAACATGGAAATTAAAGAAACAGAAGAAGAACATCAAATACACTATTACAAAAAAATAAGTAAATGAAATAGAAGAACAACGAAATAAAGGAGGTATGAAAAGAAACAGAAGATAACGAAATCTAAGATTGTATTAGTCTGGAATGTGTATACAGTCGCAATAAAAACAGAAGAACAACGAAATAAAAGAGATACGAAAAAAAAGAATGAAATCAAAGAATTTTAGAATGAAACGAGTAATTGAAACAAAAGAACAGAAATCAGAGAGGTATGAAAAGAAACAGGAAATTAACGAAATCAAAGATTGTATTAGTCTGGAATGTGACCACAATGAGCAAGTAAAACAAGAAGAACGAAATAATAGATATACAAAAAGAAACAGAAGAAGAACGAAATCAAATAAATGTAAAAAGAAACAGAAGAACAATAAAATGAAAGACTGTGTTAGAACGAAATGGGTAAATAAAACAGAATAACAACGAACTGAAAGAGTTAATAAAAGGAAACGGAAGAAGTTTTTTTTTTTTTTAACTGCTTTACGTCTCTTTTTAACATCGTGGTCTTTAGAGACGGGAAATGATAGGGGGCAAGGATGGGGGCAAGGAATGGGAAGGAATTCGGCCATGGCCTTTTGAAGGAAGCATCCCGGCATTTGCCTGGAGTGATTTGGGGAAACCATGGAAAACCCAAATCTGGATGCCCGGACGGGGATTCGAACCGCCGTCCTCCCGAATGCGAGGCGAGAACGCTAACCGTTACACCGCCCCGCTCGGTAAACAGAAAAAGAACGAAATCAATATATTAGAACAAAACGAGTTAATGAAACATAAGCCCAAAGAAATCAGAGAGATATGAAAAGAAATATGAGAAAAACGAAATCAAAGAACAAAACGAGTTAATGAAACAGTAGAACAAGGAAATCAAAGAAGTAAGGAAATAAACGGAAGAAGAACAAACCCAAAGATTGTAATAATCTGAAATTTGAAAGCTACGAGCAAGTTAAACAGAAGAAGATCGAAATCAAAGATTGTATTAATCCTATGGCTTTACATGAACAGTGGTTGGATAAATGATAATCTGTTCGTCACTAAGGATTGCAATCCCGCAGTGTTTTCAATCCCGCGGAATCCGCGCGGGATTTGCGCCAATCCCGCGGGATCCGTGCGGGATTGGTACAAGCCGTTTTTGAACACATATATTTAAAACATGGTTACTTAAACACGTTAATAAATTAAATAATAATTACATTAATAGATAATTTTTAATGTTAAATGATAAAATTTAACAGTTAACAATATTTTGATTCGCAAAATGACATTAAAACTTTTTAGCGTGTCTTAAGTGTATTTCGAGGTTTTACATTTTTGTTTTTTAATCTAACCCAATTTTAAAATAAATAATAAAAAAGGAAAATATTGAGTCTTAGGTGCCTTACAAAACATCACATAAGTTTAAAAATATGGTTTGCTTAATGGCCAAGTTACCAGAGTTTTTTTTTTTAAATCTAAATAAACGTTCCATAACACCGAGAAAAGCATTCCATTTCACAAAGTGAAGTGAATATAGTCTGTAAAGTGTAGACTTGGCTCAGAACAAGATCTCATAACTTTTTGTCACTGCACAAGCATGAGACTTGGCCTTTTTTTGCGTGATTCATTATTATATCTCCTGATTCCTTGATTGATCTTACAGTTGATTCAATGTTATTAAAAGAAACTACTCACCAACACGTCAACTGTCAAGTATTTCAGATTTATGTGGCGTAACGACGTTTTTAGAGTGGAAATTATTAATTTTTAGTAAGAAAGGAGACTTTCTCGGCGAATGATTGCAGTGAAGTCCTCATAGGTTGTATCTCCGGATTTCATTGCAAACACTCGAAATTACACACGTGAGGATTACAGCCGTCGAAGTATGGTGTTCCTACAACACAATTCGTCGATACACCCGTGAAAATTTCATTATAACCTGTTTTTACCTTTAGTCGAAATAATAACAAGGAGAAGAGGGATTAATCGAAAGCCTGAGCGGCACATGTAAGCAGGTGGCTTTCGTCAAAGAAACGCATTGAGGCAGCGGCCAAAACAACAATAAGTCAAAGGATATACAATTTCCTTTTGATAGCTGTTAAATAAATAGGTAAGCAATCGTTAAAATTACGATAACATTAGATTCATATAAACGAATAATCAAATTTTCAGCCGCAAATTAGGAAATTGTCACAATTACTTTATCTGCAAATACAGAAAATGGGAATAATGAAACCGTGAATAAAACGCTGTAACCGTGTAGTTCAGATAACGTGTGCTACACTTAAAAAATAATTATATAGTTAGAAAATCGTACTAAATACGCACCATAACTCAAATTACAGAAATGTGTACTAGAAACAAACGTAAGTTTTGATGAATACATAAAAGTGTATTTATTTACTTACGTATGACGAAGTTTGACAAAAACAAACCCTTGTTCACATGAGTCAAATGCCAACTGGAAGGGTACAGGCAAACAGTGCAAAACATCTGATAGAGACCGAGTGGGGCAGCGAGTCACGCACTGACACGCGTTTCCGCCAGATTTTGCGGATTGCGGATCCGCTTAATTTTGTGCGGGATCCCGCTTTGCTGGATTGCAATGCCTATTCGTAACCTCAACAAATAGGCGCAAATAACACACTACATCAAAGAAAAACATGTAGGTTTAACATAAAAATTGTGGTACACCTTATGACTCTACGAGAACGGTTGTCAGACCAATAGATGATAATGAGTTTTTAATCTGAGCAGATAGGCGTCAAAGATAATATTACGTTACACATAAACAGTAGATTCTAACTTAAAAACTGCAGTATGTCTTATGATTCTACGTGACAAGTGGCTGAACAATAAATGATAGCCAGTTCGGAACATTATCAGATGAGAGCCAAAGATCATATTACATCACAGATACACACCCGGATCTTACTTGAACACTGCGATAGCCTGAGTGTTTTGACTGTAGGTGAACGGTGATAGCAGCAATAAACGATAATCTGGTAGTAACATGAGTAGATAGATGCCGTAGATAATACTACATCATAGAAAAACACACAGCTGTAACTCAAAAAGTTCAGTTTCTCTTATGACTCTATGTGAACAGTAGATGCAGCAATAAGCGCTAATCTGATCGTAACCTGACCAAATAGGAGACAAAGTTCATAATACATCAAAGATAAACAAAAGGATCATATATGTTATTTCTATAAAATGTTTTTTGTCACAAATCATTATCTCCCTTCATACTGAACCGAAATCGATAAATGAGGTATCATTTTAAAGATTAAGGTATTCGTTTTGATCATATGGTATTTTAAGAAAATAATTTTTTTTCCGAATTCGATCTGTATAGGGAAAAAATGTCAATATTTCTAAAATACGATTTAATGTGTCATGAGCAATTTATCTCCCTGGATACCTAACCGAAATCGATAAACAAAGTATCATTTTAAAGATTAAGGTATCCGCTTTGGTGTCATCATATTTTAAGAAAGTAATTTTTCGAAATTCGTGCAATAGTATCAATATATCTGCAAAGCGTTTTTGTGTCACTAGCCATTTATCTCCCTTGATATCAAACCGCTACAGATAAATGAGGTATCATTTTAAAGATTAAGGTCACCGCTTTAATCACATCATATTTTGAGAAAGGAATTTTTCGGAATTCGATCCTTAAAGGACAAAAGTATCTTTATTTCTATAACGTATTTTTTTGTTAGGAGCTATTTATCTTCATTGATATCTAACCGAAATCGGGAAATGAGTTATTATTTTTGAGATTAAGATCTCCACTTTGATCAAATCATATTTTAAGAAAGGAATTTTTCGGAATTCGACCCTTAAAGGGCAATATTACCATTAATTCGATAACGGATTTTATCATGAGCCATTTATATTCCGTGATGTCTAACCGAAATAGATAAATGAGGTACCATTTTAAAGATTAAGGTCTCTGGTTTGATCACATCATATATTTTAAGAAAATAATTTTTCTGAATTCGACCAAAGTATCTTTATTTCCATAAGTTTTTGTGAGCCATTTATCTCTCTTGACACCTAATTGAAATTTATAAATGAGGTATCATTTAAAAGATTAAGGTCTCCAGTTAGGTAAAATTATAAATTAAGAACGAAGTTTTTCGGAATTTGAACCTTGAAGGACAAAAGTAATAACTGTGAAAGTCGCGCGTATGAGACAGTTCAGAGCCAAGCCGTTAGACATCAGCAGCAGCACATATCACAATATACAATAAAAGGTAATCTTCTCGTAACGTGAACAGACAGACAGTAAAGATAACAATGCATCAAAGATAAACACACCTCTCTTAATAAGAAAATATACCTACCAAAGATTACACTGCATCAAAGAGATAAACATTGGAATCTTTAGATCGTGTTAGTATCGTTGTTACTAGCGTATCAAACCTTTATGCGTCCTGTTTTGGAGTAATGTCGTGCTTTCTCACAAGAGATCGATTAATAGTATCGATACTGGGCAGAGAACAGCCGCACGATTTTTGTTCACTTACCTCATTCCTTACGGAAGTATCACAGTATTGATACTGATATTGTCGAGACTTTATCCATCACCCGACTTCCGATGTCTCCCAGCCCAGCTCCTTTATCATATCAGTTACTGATTGTGTTCTGTGGTAATTTCCACAGACAAATCTAGCTGCCCTCTTTTGCACCCCCATCCAACTACTGTATTTGATACCCGTAATGTGGGTCCCATACTACACCAACATACTCATGTTGTTGCTCATATAAATGAATGATTTGTTCCACATAATAAAGGGGATGAAAAGATTATTTGGCGATGATTCTATTATTTATCATGAAATCAAAACCCAGGAAGACTGCACTTTGTTACAAGACGATATTAAGAAAATAATTGCATGGTGAAAGGATTGGCAGTTGGAGTTAAACGTCAAAAAGTGCCAAGTCATGCGTGTAAATAAAAAGGTGACACCATTTAGCTCTGAATATACAATTCATGGTACTGTCCTTAGAACCGTAGATTCCGCTAAATACCTAGGGGTAACAATTCGTAATGATTTGTCGTGGAATGAGAATATCGAGAATGTAATTGGGAAAGAAAATCGTATGCTCCGATTTCTAGGTCGTAATTTAAAACAGTGCACTCCGGAAGTTAAATCGATTGCATACAAGTCACTAGTGCGTCCTCACTTAGAATATTGTTGGTCTGTATGGGGTCCCCGTCAGAATAGGTTAATGGAGGCATTAGAAAAGGTCCAAAGAAGAGCCGCCCGATTCGTGACAGGTATATATAGTTGGAGGGAAAGCGTAAGTGCGATGTTGAAGAAACTAATTGGAAAAATTCACGACTGACGTATTTCCGAATGACAGCAAACAAATATTGCTACCAGGAACATTCATATCTCGGAATGACCGCGAAAATAAGATAAGAGAAATCAGGGCCAGAACTGATTTATTTGTGTACTAATTTTTTCCACGAGCGATTAGGAAATGGAATAGAACGGATTTAGCCGGCGAGTAAACTTAAAATCCGACAGGAGTAGCTCTCTATATATCACTCCGGTCATCCTGATATGGGTTTTCCATGGTTTTCCTGGATCACTCCACGCGAATGCTGGGATGGTTCCTCACAATAGCCCATGGGCGCCTCCTACCATATCCCGTATATCCCTTCCAAACTATTACCCTTTCGGATAGGTGCAATGCACCCCCCGCCACGCACTTTTAGTGAATCACACAGTAGTAATAATAATAATACTCAACAAATGGTCTGGCCATAGTTTCATGCACCATGGTACGATTTGTTGATGACTTTTTCCTGATAGCAGAAGAGACTGAGGATCGTACTAATAATTGTTGCTTTGGTCATCCTGTCCGTAACGGCCTTTGTTTCCAAATCAACGACGGCCATAGATGTTACTAAAACATGGAACTTATCAACGCGGTCTATGAGATAGCAATAACAAAATGCTTGAAAAAAAAACTGGTTTGTATATCACTGTGTACATCGACTAGAACTGAACGTTCTAGGTATTTTTCTGTGTATTTTTTGTTTCTTTCGCATTTCAGTCTACGAACGATGATACTATATAGTATTAGTATAGTAAAGCGGGAACTTTGTCCGAGTTATTCTCGTAAACAAATCGAAATTATTAAAAATTTAAGGTACACTTCAATAGATCGTAGAGTATTACATTTAGCTTAAGTCTGTATTTTTTATTTAGAGCTCTTATATCTGAGAACATCTGGGTCTATTTTACACCGCGATGCAGTGAATGTATTACTGAACAGGTTTAGTACAGTTGCAGTTCATACTGAAGGCATGTCATGGAATAAATTGTGATAATTTATGCTACGCGAACTAGGAATCATGATGTAGACAATATAGTTATTTCACGACAAGTAGTTTGCGTTGCATTTCATGTGTTTAGGTGTGTCAGCATCGTTTGATTCTTTAGCGGCAATATTAGCGGAGATTTTGGTTAGGTTAATATGGAGTCTGGATTAGATTATTCTTGTTACAGCATAAAGCACGGGGAGTTTAGTTACTATTAGTAATTAATAAGCTACTTTCACGAGCGCCATTTAGTCATGACGTGTATCGCTATGTAAACTAATCCCCAACATCTCGGACGAAATTATCCGTTTTTGCAGTCAGTAACTAGCACCTAAACCTGAAAAAAAAATGACAATTTGAACTGTTTCGCGTAAATTTTTCATGACGTCTTTTGATAATTTATTCAAATTTTTTACTCTTTTACCTATAAAAGAATATTTTCTCCCTCCCATATGTCCGAAATGGAGCATAGTGGGAGAGCGGTAACGCTCTGGCCTCGCATCCGGGAGGACGCGGTTTCGAATCCACGTCCAGGTATCCACATTTCGGTTTTCCATTGTTTTTACTCCAGGCGAATGCTGGGATATTTTCTTCAAAAGGGCCATGGCCGAATTCCTCCTCGTTTCTTGCCATCAGTCCTCTACTGGCTCTAACTAACTCGACGTCGAAAAGGCTACAGTTGAAGATAAGGCGAGAAAGATGGAAACAGCTTTCAGGATTTGTCAAAACACGCACAAATGAAAATTACTCTCCCATCAGACGAAATACAAGCTCTATAGTACGGTAGTGAAACCAGAGTGTTTATATGCAGCAGAAACACTAGCCAGAAAGGGAGTGACGGAAGTAGAAAAGAAAGAAAGTAAGTTTCTGAGGATAATCATGGGACCAAAAAAAGTTACAGGAAGCGAATATAATTTCCGTTTGAGATCGAACCAAGAATTATACGACAAGATTGAAAAGGTATCAAACACAATTAAGAAAAGAAGATTAGCTTTCTATGGACACATCAAGAGAATGGAACCAGAAAGAATGGCAAAGAAAATACTCGACTTTCAAGAGACCAGGAAGACTCAAGTTCCATGCGTGAAGGAGGACCATCAGGATCTGGAAAGATGAGGGATCAGCAGGGAAGACATACAAGACAGGGAATTATTCAGAGGAAAATTGCGGAGGTAAAGGATCTGACTGAAAAAAAAAACTAACCAGGAAAAGGAGGGTATTATCGGAGGAAGAAAAAGCAAGAGGGAGTCAGAAAATGAAAGAGTAGTGGCGACGGAGGAAGGAAACTCGGAAGAGGAAATGAAGTTGCGTAGTCGTAGTCCATAGATGGCTGAAACGAAAAGAAAAAAAAACATAAAAAAACAAAAAAAAACTAGAACAAAAAAAAACTAGAACAAAAAACAAAAACAAAAAAACAAAAAAAAACAAAAAAAACAAAAACAACAAACAACAAATACAAAACAAAAACAAGCGTCATGGTCATCTGTTCCCTTCTACCAATATCCATGCAGGCCTCATCGCCAATATACGCCTTATACACTCCCAGCACTCTCTTCACCCTCCAATGACTCCCAACCCAGCTCCTTTATCATATCAGTTACTGATTGTCTTCTGCGGTAATTTGTACTGCCTTATGCCTGAAATCGAGTGCCATCTTGTGGTCATGGTCATCTCTTCCCTTCTACCAATATCCATCCAGGCCTCATCGCCAATATACACCTTATCCATTCCCAGCACTCTCTTCACCCTCCAATGACTCACAACCCAGCTCCTTTATCAAATCAGTTATCGATTGTGTTCTGTGGTAATTTCTACTCCCTTACGGCTGAAATCGAGTGCCAGCTTTGTGTCATGGTCATCTCTTCCCTTCTACCAATATCCATGCAGGCCTCATCGCCAATATACGCCTTATACACTCCCAGCACTCTCTTCACCCTCCAATGACTCACAACCCAGCTCCTTTATCAAATCAGTTATCGATTGTGTTCTGTGGTAGTTTCTACTCCCTTACGGCTGAAATCGAGTGTCAGCTTGTGGTCATGGTCATCTCTTCCCTTCTACCAATATCCATGCAGGCCTCATCGCCAATATACGCCTTATACACTCCCAGCACTCTCTTCACCCTCCAATGACTCCCAACCCAGCTCCTTTATCATATCAGTTACTGATTGTGTTCTGCGGTAATTTCTACTGCCTTATGCCTGAAATCGAGTGCCAGCTTGTGGTCATGGTCATCTCTTCCCTTCTACCAATATCCATCCAGGCCTCATCGCCAATATACGCCTTATACACTCCCAGCACTCTCTTCACCCTCCAATGACTCCTAACCCAGTTCCTTCATCATATCAGTTACTGATTGTGTTCTGTGGTAATTTCTACTGCCTTGTGCCTGAAATCGAGTGCCAGCTTGTGATCATGGTCATCTCTTCCCTTCTACCAATATCCATCCAGGCCTCATCGCCAATATACGCCTTACACACTCCCAGCACTCTCTTCACCCTCCAATGACTCCCAACCCAGCTCCTTTATCATATCAGTTACTGATTGTGTTCTGCGGTAATTTCTACTGCCTTATGCCTGAAATCGAGTGCCAGCTTGTGGTCATGGTCATCTCTTCCCTTCTACCAATATCCATCCAGGCCTCATCGCCAATATACGCCTTATACACTCCCAGCACTCTCTTCACCCTCCAATGACTCCCAACCCAGTTCCTTCATCATATCAGTTACTGATTGTGTTCTGTGGTAATTTCTACTGCCTTGTGCCTGAAATCGAGTGCCAGCTTGTGATCATGGTCATCTCTTCCCTTCTACCAATATCCATCCAGGCCTCATCGCCAATATACGCCTTATACACTCCCAGCACTCTCTTCACCCTCCAATGACTCCCAACCCAGCTCCTTTATCATATCAGTTACTGATTGTGTTCTGCGGTAATTTCTACTGCCTTATGCCTGAAATCGAGTGTCAGCTTGTGGT